>KV013342.1:230408-290563 GCA_001598015.1 Dorcoceras hygrometricum
TTGGAAAGTCCGAACGAGGGTAGTTCGATAGATTACCAGGTCACTATCTATCTGCATGCCTAGAATATCACAATGTTCCCTACTAATGAAACATGGTACTTCGCATCGCAGATACTAGTCTCGAGCTCGGGCGTCCTTATCCTCATTTTGACGGCCCAATCGACTAGGAACATGTTCAGAATACACAGTGACTATTAGATGTGTTTCAAGATATCCGTCATACCCACTATCACATCTAACATACACTTTAGTGCATTCTACGTCTTACTCAACGCAATTGTTAATCATCATACAACACAATGAAAGTAAAGAACGCCATATGAATAAATCGAATATCATATATAAAGATTGTCATATACAAGAGTCTATGAACCCACACGCCATAATTTGGCTAGTTGGACATCTATTCTAACAATCTCCCACTTGCCCTAAAGCCAACTACTCATCAGACGCAGTCCCATTGTTTCGCGATGTTTTTCAAACAACGGTCCTGGCAAGGGCTTCGTAAGTGGAGCAGCAACGTTGTCCGCAGAGGCGACTCTCTCAACTGCTATGTCACCTATAGCCACAATATCCCGGATTATGTGGTATTTCCTCAGTATGTGTTTGGATCTTTGGTGTGACCTAGGCTCCTTTGCTTGCGCAACGGCACCCGTGTTGTCGCAGTACACCGGGACTGGACCAACTCCATTAGGAATGACGCCCAACTCTTGGACGAAATTCCTTATCCAAACGGCCTCCTTAGCAGCAGCTGATGCTGCGATGTACTCAGCCTCAGTGGTTGAATCCGCGATGGTGTCTTGCTTGGAACTCTTACAAGAGACAGCACCACCATTGAGCATGAATACAAATCCAGAGGTTGATTTCGAATCATCCACGTCACACTGGAAGCTAGAATCAGTGTAGCCATCTAGTTTCAGTTCACCGCCCCCATAGACCATGAACATATTCTTAGTCCTTCGCAAGTACTTAAGAATATCTTTCACGGCCTTCCAATGCAATTGGCCGGGGTTGGCCTGGTAGCGGCTCGTTACACTCAGAGCATATGCGACATCCGGTCTAGTGGAGATCATGCCATACATAATACTACCTATTGCCGAGGCATATGGCACACGTGTCATACTCTCTATCTCCTCATCAGTCTTTGGACACATAGACTTAGATAGAGTGACCCCGTGGCACATAGGTAGGTGTCCTCTCTTGGACTCTTCCATAGAGAACCTCTTAAGTATGGTATCGATGTAGGTAGTGTGAGGATTGAGAAATTCAATTAGTAATTAATCGGATTTTTGTAGGATTAGTTACGGGTTGAGTTGTTGAATTTCTCTAAGTTTTGGATTCAATCATAGCGAATTTTGGTGCAAAGCTGTTAGCAGCACGCTACTGTAGCTCGCTGCTGGTGGATTTTGAATCAGCAGAGATGACGTAAGCGTGACGCAATGAGATCTGCTGGTGTGTGTATGCGTCAACTGGATTTGATGTAGTAGGCGCAGCGGCGTCGTTTGATTTAGTGAATCGATGCGTTTTGAGTATTGCGTCTGGAACCAGTCGTGGGAGGAATTGTGTTGCGACTGGGTGACCAGCTACTGGTAGCAATACTCGCGTGTGTAACGTCGTCGTTTAGATTAGTTGATGCGTCGTCGTTTTGTGGTACTTTGCGTAACCAGTCGACTGGTGTTTGTTTGAAGAGATTTATACCAGCTCTTGGTCTCATTTCATGCGAAACATGTTGTTTGCTGGTGTATCGCTACGACGTCGTTTGAGTTAGTTAAACGCCGCGTTTTGGATTGTTGCGACTGGATAGTTGCGACTGGATTGTTGCTTCTGGTTGTTGCGACTGGTTTGTTGAAGGAAGCATGAGTGCCAGTCGTAAGATTTCTACTGTTCACGTCGACTGGATTAGTGATCAGCAGACGAGATAATCGAGATATATTAACATAAGTGTTGAGTTACACTTAGAATATTTGGCACCCGATATTCTTATTCTCTTCCTCCTTGGAAACCCTAAACTTGCTACTGTCCGCCGTCACTTGTTACCACCGATTTTCCCGTCGATTCCAGCATTCATTTTTGAAGATCTTGGTAGCGTTGAACTCCCCTAGCTTAGCTCTTTCGTTGGCTACCCATTTTAGACTTTGAATTAACGCTGTATTGGAGGCGTGAAGTTGCTAGCGTTCGAAGATTTTGGAGAAGAAAGCTGCGCCGTGTGTTGTCCTCCTAGCGTGAGCTTTTGGATTCAGTTCCCAAGATATTTGGTTGAGCTTTGCCGTGAAGTTTCAAAGGCCGTGAACTTGAGTTAGTTGCTGGCCATGGCTTGTGAAACCGGTTAAGGTATATTGAAGCAGTTGAGGTACGAATTGAGCAGCTGTTTATCGCTTGAAGCGTGAACATGGCCGTATATCTTGCTGTGAAACTTATTCTTATGTTTCTGTGATATTACGTGAAACTGAATGGATGTATTGATTTTTATATGTCTGGTTTTACGTATTTTTGAATGATAGTATGCATTGAGCATTGTTATGTGATTGTCATACATGCATACATATTGAGCCTGACAGATTTGGTTGATTGACCTGATTGAGAGCAGCGTTGTGACTGGAAAACTGTTGAGTTGTGTGGAATGGTCCAATGCTATCATCGGAGTGGTGGATCGACGGAGTTGTCGTATCGGAATACCACTAAGCTGTGATGGGCTGACGGTCCGGAATATCACAGATTGATGATTACCACTGGCGGACTTGCTGTGTGGTATAGAGACTCGACTGATTGACGTGCCAGTTGACTTACTGGTCTAGCTATCCGATTCTTTGATAGCCCTCATGCATTCATAGCATTGATTTATGGCATGTTGCATGTTTTGCCGTTTGATGGCTCTTCGTACTGAGGCTTGACCTCGTATTAGTTTTCCTGATTTTGTTGTTTGGGTCTGTGTTACCCATTTGCAGGACCATCAGGTAACCAAGCTGGACAGAGTGGAGGTTCAGCTGGTCGATCCCCGTTTCCTTGAGTCCCAGTTTATTGTATTATGTATTGATCCGGGGGATGTCCCGAGATTTTATGTATTTGGGGATCTGTTTATGAATTGAGATTTTTTGATGGCTCTTCGTACTGAGGCTTGACCTCGTATTTGTTTTCCTGCTTTTGTTGTTTGGGTCTGTGTTACCCATTTGCAGGACCATCAGGTAACCAAGCTGGACAGAGTGGAGGTTCAGCTGGTCGATCCCCGTTCCCATGAGTCCCAGTTTATTGTATTATTTATTGATCCGGGGGATGTCCCGAGATTTTATGTATTTGGGGATCTGTTTATGAATTGAGATTTCATGTTACCTGTATTGTATAAGTTTGAGATAACTTGTATTTTGATTATGGATATTTTGAATGATGATTTTAAGTTCAGGCCTAAACTATTTCGAAAAATTTTTAAGCCCTGATTTTTAGCTTCCGTATTTATGCGCTTATTATGTATTAATTGAGGATAATTAGCACGGGGCCTGACATTTTTGGTATCAGAGCTTAAACTGGGATAAGCTCGATTTCTTTTGATCACACTCGAGTCTAGGCACAGAGTTTTGCTTTGATTTTGATTGACTCTTTGACTTATGTGATTATTATCTGCCTTGATATGATATCTGTTGTTAGCCTTACCTCTAGACTTGTTTAGATGCCGCCGAGACGAGGTAGATCTAGACGTTCCGCTGAGGGGTCTAGGGCTCCAGATAGTGATGATGATGTTCATCGGGTGGATGATGTGACTCGCCGGATAGGTGAGATGGAACTAGTCTTAGCTCGATTTCAGCGTACGAACCCTCCGAATTTTGATGCTATCTAGGGTGGTGCTTCTGCTGAGGCTTGGCTGGTTCAGATGGAGGAGCTATTTGATACTTTGGAGTACGCTCCGGAAAAGAGACCGAAGTTAGCAGTGCTGCAGTTGAGTGATAACGTGCAGCGCTGGTGGAGAAGCACTTCTAGGATGCTTCGTGATAGTGGGGCAGTGATCACCTGGGAGGGCTTTTGTGAGGCGTTTCGCCAAGAGTATACCCCGGAGTCTTACTTCGCCAGCCGAGAGCGAGAGTTTGACAACCTGAAGCAGGGCATTATGCGAGTGGCCGAGTATGCGAGCAGTTTTCTGCGCTTTTGGTGTACATGCCGAGTGTAGCGAACCAAGAGCGGACGAAGAGGAACAAATTCTTGAAGGGCTTGAGACCTGATATTTATCGTATGGTGTTGTCTGGGTCCCCGGCGACCTTTATGGAAGCTGTGAACAATGCGGTTGATATTGAGGAGATTTTGTTGGATCCCGAGGCTCCGGTGCATCAGATGACTGAGCGTGCTTCGCAGCCGGTTCAGGATGTGCCGCAGTCGTATCAGTCTCCTCAGGGGTCATAGCAGTCGAGTCGCCATCAGTTTCGACCTAGAGGGAAGCAATTCAAGAAGAAGGGCAACTCGAGTTCCTCTGGTTCAGCGAGTTTTGGTTCTGGCAGTAGTTCTGGCGGAGGATTTTGTGGACAGTGCGGAGGGAGACATCTGACTTCGCAGTGTCGAGGAGTTCAGGGAACTTGCAACAACTGTGGACAGCCGGGACATTTTCGGAGAGCTTGTCCTAGTTGAGGGGGCAGACTTCGATCCCTTCACAGCAGGCTTCTGGTGGTGGTTCTTCTCAGAGATCGCAGTTTCCTGCTCCTACCCAGCGATCTGGATTTCAGACTAGTGGACCGTCTAGGTTTGGAGGACCTTCTCGACCTCAGTTTCAGATTCCCCAGCAGGCGCAGGCGAACGCCTTGACTAGAGAGCAGGCTGAGGAGACGCCTGGCATGGTGATTGGAGGTACATGCTTTATTTTTGATTATCCTGCTAAAGCTCTTTTTGACACTGCAGCATCACATTCTTTCATATCTGAGTTGTTTATGTTTGAGCATGGGTTGAGTTCATCCCCATTGTGTGATGTTGTGTCTGTTTCTACTCCTGCTGGTGTGAGTCTTTGGTCCCGAGAAGTGGTGTTGGATTGTGTGCTTCGATTTGATGAGAAAGTTCTGGTGTCCAATCTGATTGTTTCGGGAATCAGAGATTTTGATTGCATCTTGGGAATGGATGTATTGTCTAGCTATAAGGCTACTGTTGACTGCTTTCATGGTGTCGTGAGATTTCTCCCTGATTTGGGTGAGAAGTAGGAATTCTACGGTGCTGATTCGCGTTCGAAGATTCCACTGGTGTCCGCCATGGAGATGTTCAGCCTGCTATCGCGGGATAATGCTGGATTCATGATTTATGCGCTTGACATTTCCCAACAGCCACGATTGGAGTTGAGTGACATCCCGATCGTTCGAGAGTTTCCCGACGTGTTCCCAGATGAGATTCCTGGATTCCCTCCGAGACGTGAGATCGACTTCAGTATTGAGTTGGTGCCTGGTACCGTCCCGATTTCTAGAGCTCCGTATATATTGACGCCAGTAGAGTTGAAAGAAATGAAGGATCAGCTCAGAGATCTCTTGGAGAAAGGCTTCATCAGACCGAGTATGTCGCCTTGGGGAGCTCCGATTCTTTTCATGAAGAAGAAATATGGGCTATGAGGATGTGCGTGGATTTCCGACAGTTGAATAAGGCGACGGTGAAGAACAAGTATCCTTTGCGATCAGTTACAGGGATCGGTCGTATACTCGAAGATTGATTTGCGCTCTGGTTATCATCAGTTGCGGATTAGAGACGCAGACGTGGCGAAGACAGCTTTTCGGACTCGATATGGGCATTATGAGTTCCTGGTCATGCCGTTTGGATTGACGAATGCCCCAGCTGTTTTCATGGATTTGATGAATCGCGTCTTCAGCGAGTATATTGATCGGTTTGTGATCGTCTTCATAGATGACATCTTGATTTACTCGAAGGGCATGAGAGAGCATGGGGAACATTTGAGACTGGTGTTGCAGCGATTGAGAGACTCGCAGCTGTATGCCAAGTTCAGCAAGTGTGAATTTTGGCTTGATCGGATTGTCTTTTTGGGTCATGTGATTTCAGCACAAGGGATTTCGGTAGATCCGAGCAAGGTCGAAGCAGTTCTTAACTGGGAGAGACCTCGAAATGTTTCCGAGATCCGTAGCTTTTTGGGATTGGCTGGCTATTACAGGCGTTTCATTGAGAAGTTTTCTTCGATAGCTAAGCCTATGACTCAGTTGACTCAGAAGGATAAGAGATTTGAGTGGACTGATGAGTGCGAATACAACTTTCAGACGTTGAAGGAGAAGTTGACTACTGCTCCTGTGTTTGTTTTACCGTCTGGATCTGGAGGATTCGTCGTGTGCTCCGATGCTTCTCTCAATGGTTTAGGATGTGTTTTGATGCAGAACGGGTACGTGATTGCCTATGCGTCTCGACAGTTGAAGCCTCACGAGACGAGGTACCCTGTGCACGATTTGGAGTTGGCTGCGATAGTGTTTGCCTTGAAGATTTGGCGACATTATCTTTATGGTGAAGAATTTGTGGTGTACACCAACCACAAGAGCTTGAAATATATCTTCACGCAGTCAGATTTGAACATGAGGCAGCAACGATGGATGGAATTGCTCAAGGACTTTAACTGTGAGATTCAGTACCTGCCTGGGCGGATGAACACAGTAGCAGATGCTTTGAGTAGAAAGACCCTGCCTGCGATGCTTTCGTTTTGGAGTGCTTCGAGAGTCTATGAGCAATTGAGTACTTCCGGTTGGAGATTTCAGCCGAGCGATCAGTACTTCATGGTTTCTACGATTCAGGTTGAGCCGCAGATTTTGCATGACATCAGGGAGGCGCTGAGGACTGATCCCTATATCCATGAGTTGAGGATTAAGGCCCAGAATGGTCGGTCTGATGATTTCTCTGTTTCTCCGGATGGATGTTTGAGATTTAGAGGGAGATTAGTGGTTCCGAACCTGATTGATTTGAAAGAGGCCATCATGAATGAAGCGCATTGTAGTCGATACAGTGTGCATCCGGGTGAGAGGAAGATGTATCATGCCTTGAAGTCTCACTACTGGTCGGCAGGTATGAAGAGCGACATCTCTAGTTTTGTTGCTCGATGTTTGAATTGCCAACAGGTCAAAGCTGAGAGGATGAGACCTGGTGGTTTGTTGCAGAGTTTAGAGGTGCCCAAATGGAATTGGGAGCACATCGCCATGGATTTCGTGACTCATATACCTCGATCGAACAGGGGATGCGATGCTATTTGGGTTGTGATTGATAGACTTTCGAAGTCAGCCCATTTCATTCCCTATGATGTGAGGTGTTCTATGAAGAAAATGGCGAAGTTGTACATCGACCATGTGGTTAGATTGCATGGAGTTCCGGTTTACGATAGTATCCGATAGAGATCCGAGTATTCACCTCTCGATTTTGGATGAGTTTGCAAGCAGCTATATCCTGCTAAAGTTCTTTTTGACACTGGAGCATCACATTCTTTCATATCTGAGTTGTTTATGTTTTAGCATGGGTTGAGTTCATCCCCATTGTGTGATGTTGTGTCTGTTTCTACTCCTGCTGGTGTGAGTCTTTGGTCCCGAGAGGTAGTGACTGATTTTCTGATTAGGTTTGATGAGCATGTTTTGGTCTCCAATCTGATTGTTTTGGGGATTAGAGATTTCGATTGTATCTTGGAGATGGATGTGCTGTCTGGTTATAAGGCTACAATTGATTGTTTCCATGGAGTGGTGAGATTTCGCCCTGATTTGGGTGAGAAGTGGGATTTCTACGATGCTGATTCGCGCTCGAAGATTCCGCTAGTTTCTGCCATGGAGATGTTTAGCCTGTTATCGCTAGGTAACACTGGATTCATGATCTATGCACTCGACGGTTCCCAAGAGCAGCGATTGGAGATGAGTGATATTCCGATCGTTAGAGAGTTTCCCGATGTGTTTCTGGATCAGATTCCTGGATTCCCTCCGAGACGAGAGATCGACTTCAGTATCGAGTAGGTGCTCGGTACCGCCCCGATTTCTAGAGCTCCGTATCGGTTGGTGCCAGCAGAGTTGAGAGAGCTGAAGAATCAGCTGAGTGATCTCTTAGAGAAAGGCTTCATTCGACCGAGCATGTCGCCTTGGGGAGCTCCGATTCTTTTTGTGAAGAAGAAGGATGGATCCATGAGGATGTGTGTGGATTTCAGACAGTTGAATAAAGCAACAGTGAAGAACAAGTATCCTTTGCCGAGGATTGATGACTTGTTCGTTTGTTGTGTGCTCTGATGCTTCTCTGAGTGGATTAGGGTGTGTTTTGATGCAGAACGGGTACGTGATTGCCTATGCGTCTCGACAGTTGAAGCCTCACGAGACTAGGTACCCTGTTCATGATTTGGAGTTGGCTGCGATAGTGTTTGCCTTGAATATTTGGCGACATTATCTTTATGGTGAATAATTTTTGGTGTACACCGACCACAAGAGCTTGAAATATATCTTCACGTAGTCAGATTTGAACATGGCAGCGACTATGGATGGAATTGCTCAAGGACTTTAACTGTGAGATTCAGTACCAGCCTGGGCGGATGAACTCAGTAGCAGATGCTTTGAGTAGAAAGACCCAGCCTGCGATGCTTTCGTTTTTGAGTGTTTCGAAAGTTCATGATGAGTTGAGTACTTCTGGTTGGCGATTCCAGCCGGGTGATCAGTATTTCTTTGTTTCTTCTCTTCAGGTGGAACCGCATATTGTGGTGAACATCAGGGAGGCACAGAGGACCGACCCCTATATCCCTGAGTTGAGGATTAATGCGCAGTCAGGCCAGTCTGATGATTTCT
Organism: Dorcoceras hygrometricum; assembly: GCA_001598015.1. NCBI lineage: Eukaryota > Viridiplantae > Streptophyta > Magnoliopsida > Lamiales > Gesneriaceae > Dorcoceras > Dorcoceras hygrometricum. The sequence continues at coordinate 239,159 of KV013342.1, forward strand.
CTGTTGCTTCTGATGGATGTTTGAGGTTCAGAGGGAGATTAGTAGTTCCGAACCTGATTGATTTGAAGGAGACCCTCATGAATGAAGCACATTGTAGTTGGTACAGTGTGCATCCAGGCGAGCGAAAGATGTACCATGCCTTGAAGTCTCACTACTGGTGGGCAGGTATGAAGAGCGACATCTCTAGTTTTTTTGCTCGATGTTTGAATTGCCAACAGGTCAAAGCTGAGAGGATGAGACCTGGTGGTTTGTTGCAGAGTTTAAAGGTAACCCAATGGAATTGGGAGCATATCGCCATGGATTTTGTGACTCATCTACCTCGATCGAACAGGGGATGCGATGCTATTTGGGTTGTGATTGATAGACTTTTGAAGTCAGCCCATTTCATTCCCTATGATGTGAGGTGTTCTATGAAGAAAATGGCGAAGTTGTACATCGACCATGTGGTTAGATTGCATGGAGTTCCGGTTTCGATAGTATCCGATAGAGATCCGAGATTCACCTCTCGATTTTGGAAGAGTTTGCAAGCAGCTATGGGTTCGAGATTGGCTATGAGTACGGCCTATCACCCACAGACAGACGGACAGTCTGAGCGGACTATCCAGACTTTAGAGGATATGCTGCGTGCAATTGTTATGGATTTCAGCGGTAGCTGGTAGGATTCGCTATCCTTGGTTGAGTTTGCGTATAACAACAGCTACCAGGTGACCATTGGAATGGCTCCGTTTGAGGCGTTGTATGGTCGAAAGTGTAGATGTAGTGCCCCAAAATCCATAGGACCACAAATTCTAATCTTTATCTATTTAGAGTCCTTTTCTAATTTCAAGATTTCAGCTTTTGCTACTTGTTGAGCGACTGATTTCTCATTTCTTAGATTTCATAAGGGCAGAGGCCAATCAGTTGATAGTTTGTCACCTGAGCGCAGCCAAACAATTTTCAAACTTTACAAACAAATTGGTTTTGGATGGGAGAATGGTTAAATTTCAGGTTTTGTGTAGTACATTTACAAATCAAAACATTGACAGGGAATTTTAAGTAAAATTTTCTGATGTACGCCTGGTTTGCCATGCTTAAATGAGTGTTTTTCCCCTGTTAATAATCAGACTCCCATGCCACTGTCCTTGTGAACTATAAGTTCAATTATTTTAAAGAAAATGTTCATTCTGGCATCAAAGAAATAGATAACACATTGCTGCGCTGGGGAAAACTCTCTGTTAGTGGCCTGCTGTATCTTGTGATTTCCTTCTTATCAAGGCAAGTAAATTTGATTCTTGCTACGCCATGAAAGCTTACGTGTTGTTCTCACTTTATCTTGTGATTTCGCTTAAGCTCTGTTATTTATCAGCTTTTGCTCATGTTTTGGTTGATATTATAGCGTATGTTGAGCGTTCGGGGTCACAGTGGATTTCGTTTGGAACACAAATGTATTTTACGAAGTCGATGTTGATTTTAAAACGCTGAGCATTTCAGATTTTCAACTCGCAGAGATCATGATGTTCTTTCTTTTCTTATAATATCGAGATTTGATGATTGTGGAATCGGTAGTTGCAAGTTGAATCAGTAGAAAGTCTGGTTTAATAGGCGACTGCTGGTAGCGTGATCATTGTTTCGATATTTCAAGTGTTATTGTAAAATCAGCAGATGCACTGTACACCAGCAGGTGCATTTCTTTTGTTAACACCAGCAGGTGCATTTCTTTTGTTAACACCAGCAGGTGCATTCCTATCGAACTAATTCAGCAGCTGCATTCCTTCATTAGAATTTCAGCAGCTTGCGACTGGTTACTGTTGCTTGCGACTGGTTTGCTTGCGACTGGTTACTGTTGCTTGAGACTGGTTTGCTTGCGACTGGTTACTGTAGCTTAAAGTACTTCACTGCTGATTTATATCCATAGTCTAGTTTTTCTTCCACCTGCTGATTTCCTTACCCAACGACTGGCTGTTCTTGAATCAACGGCTGGTTGAGTTACTGTTACTCCGTTGACCAAATTAATATGGTATCAGAGCATGGTCCAGAGATAAACACACGCACTTCTTGCTGGGACAGATTTCATCGACCGTCTCTTCGGGGCAGTGAGTTTCTTTTATGTTTTAGAGCATGTATTTTTTATTCTTGCATGTTCTGATGTTCTTATGTGGTGGATTGCGGGCTATAGATTAAGATGTCTGGCCGAGGAAGAGGGAGGAATATCCCAATATATGAATCCAGTCCTGATAGTAACGCTAGTATTGCCCAGCTTCTAAGGCTGCTGGTAGATCAGCAGGGTAGAGGCAACGGCCAATCCTCCAGCAGTAGAGGACCTAGCAATGATGACCCTCAAGAGCGATTTCGAAGACAGAAGCCACTGGAGTTTAGCGGCACAACAGATCTGTTTGTCGCCGAAAGCTGGATTAAATCAATGGAAGTGATATTTGAGTATCTCCAGACGCCTGACTTAGAAAGATCCAGATGTGAAATTTATATGTTGAGAGATGATGCGATGCTCTGGTGGGAAGGAGCAAAGCTTACCGTAGATGTAACAAATCTCCCATGGGAGGAGTTCAAGCGAGTGTTCTTTGAGCAATATTTTACAGAGGATAAGAGATCTGAATTAAAAGGAGAGTTCTTGATGATCAAGCAAGGGGACATGACTGTCCAAGAATATGTTCGAAAGTTTGAACGTGGATGTTATTTTGTACCATTGATTGGAGCTGATCCTAAGGAGAAATTACGACACTTTGTCGATGGATTGAAACCATCACTCAGGCATGATGTGAGACTGGTGGAACCAAAAGACTATCGAGGAGCGGTGGATAAGGCTCTCAGAGCTGATCAGGATTGGAAAGCGGTTGTGGAGGAACGACAACTGAAGAGGCAGGCTTTTCAACAAAAAGACCAGCGACCACCCAAGAAACCATATAAGAATCAGCAGAGGTCACAGGAACAAAAGCCTCAGGAGCAGAAACCTTTGGTTGTGCAACCCATCAGCGCGGTCTCAGCAGTTGGAAACAAGCCTCAGTGTCCCAAGTGCCAGAAGAACCACCATGGTCCATGTAGAAAGGGACAGAATGTTTGTTATAAATGTGGATTGCCAGGACATGTTATTAGGGACTGTCCTAAATTAAAGAAGATGGTGACCAACAGAGCTTATGTCATGACAACCGAGAAAGCCAATCCAGATTCTACAGTATCTACGGGTAAGATTTTGATTGCTGGAATTTCCTCTTTAGCTCTAATAGATTCAGGTGCAACGCATTCCTTTATAGCAGCAGACTTTGCTAAGAAACTACCTGTCAAACACGACCAGCTGACTATGGGATTTTGCGTAACGGTACCCTCTGGAGAAGAGATGATATCACATGATTTTTTTCGTAACTTAGAACTTAAGCTTCAAGGGCATTTAGTTACTGCTGACCTAATTGTTTTACCTTTGCCTGAGTTTGATTTGATTCTAGGAATGGATTGGTTGACCAAGTATGGGGTCGTGATAGATTTCAAGCTTAGAACAGTAGTGGTAAAACCCCCAAAAGGAGACCGGTTCACGTTCGAGGCTAGTCAGTTATGTAAAATTCGCCGAATTATTTCAGTTCTTAAAGCCTATAGTTGTTTGAAAAAGGGGGAGCAGGATTCTTGATAAGCTTATCCTCTTTAGCAGTATCTAGCAAGCCCCAACTCTTCGATGTTGAAGTAGTGAGAGAATTCCCGGAGGTATTTCCAGAAGACATTTATGGATTGCCACCTGATAGAGAATTGGAGTTTGCAATTGATTTAGTGCCAGGAGCAGCACCCGTTTCTAAACCACCTTATCGTCTTGCTCCATCAGAGATGAAAGAATTAAAAGAACAACTTCAAGAACTATTAGACAAGGGTTTTATTCGACCAAGTACATCACCATGGGGAGCCCCTGTTTTATTCGTCAAGAAGAAGGACGGGAGTCTAAGGCTGTGTATAGACTATAGAGAGTTGAATAAGTTGACAATCAAGAATAAATACCCGTTGCCTAGAATTGAGGACCTGTTTGATCAGCTGAAGGGATCGATAGTTTTCTCTAAGATTGATTTAAGATCTGGCTACCGCCAATTGAAGATAAAACCAGCAGACATCTACAAAACAGCCTTTAGAACACGTTATGGTCACTACGAATTTTTGGTGATGCCCTTCGGACTAACCAACGCTCCCTCATCCTTTATGGACCTGATGAACAGAGTATTCCAACCCTTCTTAGATCAGTTTGTAGTGGTGTTTATTGACGATATTTTGGTGTATTCCAAGAACAGCATCGAGCACGCAAACCACCTGAGAATAGTACTTCGGATTCTGAAGGACCAGCAGCTGTTTTCCAAGTTTAGTAAGTGTGATTTTTGGTTGGAAAAAGTTTCTTTTCTCGGGCACATTATATCCAAAGATGGATTGGAAGTAGACCCATCCAAGGTAGAAGCCGTTCGTGATTGGCCGATACCAACATCAGTTACAGAGGTTAGGAGTTTTCTGGGTCTAGCTGGTTACTATAGACGCTTCATTAAGGGATTTTTATATGGGGAGAAATGTGAAATATTCACAGATCAAAAAAGCCTGAAATACTTCTTCACCCAAAAGGAATTGAATATGAGGCAGAGGAGATGGTTGGAGCTGGTAAAAGATTACGACTGCACCATCAGCTACCATACAGGTAAGGCTAACGTAGTTGCCGATGCTTTAAGCAGAAAGTCTATGGGACTAGCACAACTCATCGTACACAAATCTTTGGCAGCTGATATTGAGAAGTTTGGTTAGAGCTGGTTCCCAGCAGCTGCAATTCTGTCATAGCTGGTACCTCAGTGAGATCAAATTTGTTGGAACAAATTCGTTAAGGTCAGCTGAAAGATGAGCAATTACATAAGTGGGTTAAACAAGACAAAGAAAGAGGTGGCAACATTTATTTTTCGACAGATGGCATAATTAGATTTCAAGGAATAATTTGGGTGCCACGAGTAGATACTTTGAGATTGGATTTAATGGAAGAAGCTCATGTAACCCCATACTCTGTGCATCCTAGAAGTACTAAGATGTATAAAGATCTTCAGAATTTGTACTGGTGTCCGGGTATGAAAAGATATGTCGCCAAATTTGTTTCTGAATGCTTAACGTGTCAAGTGGTGAAAGCTGAACACCAGCGACCAGCAGGAATGTTGAAACCGTTGCCCATTCCAGAATGGAAGTGGGAATGCATTGCCATGGACTTCATAACTGGTTTACCTAGAACTGCTCAAGGTTATAATTCTATTTGGGTCATTGTGGATAGACTTACGAAATCTTCCCACTTCCTGCCGGTGAAGACAACCTACGATGTAAGAAGATATGCGGAACTGTATGTGAAAGAGATTATCCGACTTCATGGTGTTCCTGTATCAATTGTATCTGATAGGGATTCCAAGTTCACGTCTGCATTTTGGAAAAGTTTGCATCGAGCCTTGGAACCAAGTTGACATTTAGTACAGCCTTTCATCCCCAAACCGATGGACAATCAGAAAGAGTGATCCAGGTTTTAGAGGATTTACTCAGAGCATGTATTATAGATTTCTCAGAAAGTTGGGATTTGAAGCTACCTTTGGTGGAATTTGCGTACAACAACAGTTTTCAAGCTTCTATCCAAATGGCATCATACGAAGCTCTTTATGGACGCAAGTGTAGAACGCCTCTTCATTGGGATGAGATAGGAGAACGAGATGGTCTAGGACCAGATTTGGTGGAGAAAACAGTGAGCGTTGTTGGAAAAATTAAAGGGAGGATGAAAGCTGCTCAAAGCAGACAAAAGAGATATGCGGACAATAGACGAAGAGAGCTAAGTTTTGACGTTGGTGATCACGTCTTTTTAAAAGTGGCTCCAATGAAAGGGGTGATGCGCTTTGGAATGAAAGGGAAATTGAGTCCCAGATATATAGGCCCCTACGAGATACTGGACAAAGTAGGAACATTGGCCTATCGATTAGCACTGCCGCCTCATCTATCTTCCGTGCACAATGTATTTCATGTATCAGCCTTAAGAAAGTATGTCCCCCACCCATCGCACATTTTGACTGCTGAACCAGTTCATTTAACGCCAGATTTGAGCTATGAAGAGAGACCTGAGAAGATTCTTCTTAGGGAAATTAGGAAGCTGAGGAATAGAAACATTCCTATGGTTAAAGTTCAGTGGACAAAGAAGCTACGTGGGAGACAGAAGCTGATATGCATGGTCGATACCCAGATTTTTTTGGTAAGTAAATTTCGAGGACGAAATTTTTATAAGGTGGGTAGAGTTGTAGTGCCCCAAAATCCATAGGACCACAAATTCTCATCTTTATCTATTTAGAGTCCTTTTCTAATTTCAAGATTTCAGCTTTTGCTACTTGTTGAGCGACTGATTTCTCATTCTTAGATTTCATAAGGGCAGAGGCCAATCAGTTGATAGTTTGTCACCCGAGCGCAGCCAAACAATTTTCAAATTTTACAAACAAAATGGTTTTGGATGGGAGAATGGTTAAATTTCAGGTTTTGTGTAGTACATTTACAAATCAAAACATTGACAGGGAATTTTAAGTAAAATTTTCTGAAGTACGCCTGGTTTGCCATGCTTAAATTAGTTTTTTCCCCTGTTAATAATCAGACCCCCATGCCACTGTCCTTGTGAACTATAAGTTCAATTATTTGCAAGAAAATGTTCATTCTGGCATAAAAGAGATAGATAAAACATTGCTGCGCTGGGGAAAACTCTCTGTTAGTGGCCTGCTGTATCTTGTGATTTCCTTCTTATCAAGGCAAGTAAATTTGATTCTTGCTACGCCATGAAAGCTTACGTGTTGTTCTCACTTTATCTCGTGATTTCGCTTAAGCTCTGTTATTTATCAGCTTTTGCTCATGTTTTGGTTGATATTATAGCGTATGTTGAGCGTTCGGGGTCACAGTGGATTTCGTTTGGAACTCAAATGTATTTTACGAAGTCGATGTTGATTTTAAAACGCTGAGCATTTCAGATTTTTCAACTCGCAGAGATCATGATGTTCTTTCTTTTGTTGTAATATCGAGATTTGATGATTGTGTAATTGGTAGTTGCTAGTGGAATCAGTAGAAAGTCTGGTTTAATAGGCGACTGATGGTAGCGTGATCATTGTTTCGATATTACAAGTGTTATTGTAAAATCAGCAGATGCACTGTACACCAACAGGTGCATTTCTTTTGTTAACACCAGCAGGTGCATTTCTTTTGTTAACACCAGCAGGTGCATTCCTATCGAACTAATTCAGCAGCTGCATTCCTTCATTAGAATTTCAGCAGCTTGCGACTGGTTACAGTTGCTTGCGACTGGTTTGCTTGCGACTGGTTACTGTTGCTTGCGACTGGTTACTGTAGCTTACGACTGATTCCTTTTCCCTCAAGTACTTCATTGCTGATTTATATCCATAGTCTAGTTTTTCTTCCACCTGCTGATTTCCTTACCCAACGACTGGCTGTTCTTGAATCAACGGCTGGTTGAGTTACTGTTACTCCGTTGACCACCAACATATAGATATTTACATATATACCCATCGACTGATCTACTGTTCACACCAGCTGGATTTCTTGCCAACAGCTGAACTTATCCAACTGCTTATTTTACATGTCTCTGCTGGATGTTCAGTAAAATGATTTTCGAAGGTGTATGAGTTTTTAAAATAAAGTGAACCCCGATGCTAAGATTTAAGTTTGTTCATTATGTGTTTTAAAGAAGAAAGTTTCAGTTTATGAATTTATGGCTTAGATAACAGACTGTTCATATGGGAAGGGTGAGCAGCAGACGAGAGGGTCAGTTGCCCCTTCATATTGGGTGCGATTTCACCACATTGAAACTGATATCAGTAGTCATTCGATCGAGTGCAATGGGACCTAAGTAGAGCTTCTGAGCCATAAGTTTAACGAAAATGATAACGCTTGAATTTGAATTCACTTCCAGAACAAAAGTTGCAGTAAATGGTGTTTTATGTATTATCATCTGCATATTGTGCATTGTTACCTTCAGTTTTCTTGCTGAGCCCCTAGGCTCACTAGCTTTATTGGTGCAGGTGAGTCGGCGCCGGAGCAGGCGGGAGTTGGAGTTTGAGTCAGCAGCGATGTGTTAGTGTTTATCGAAGGCCGGCGTTTCCGCGATGTTCATTTTGTATTTCGCTACTTTTGTTTTCTTTGATCTTAGTCACAACTGTATTGAGATCTGTTACAACAAGGATGAATTCAGATAGAGTTCAGTAGTTGTAATATCGCGATTTCGCATTTTGTACTTTAAATTTGTAATGACAGCTGGTTCATTTTATGGCGCCAATGGTTGTACTTCGAATTTTTTTCTTACGAGCAGATAATACAGCTTGTTCTATTTGCTTTTCATCCCTTATATTTCTCTTTTATTTCCTTTTCTTCGATCTCGTGACTCCCATGAGGAATGGGGCGTCACAGTAGATCCCCGATTTGTTGGGAAGAAGTTGGCGAGAGACAGCTTTCTACACCGGAGTTTGTTCAGCACATGAAGGATCAGATTGACTTGATTCGGAGTAGAATGAAGGCTGCACAAGATAGATATGCGAGCTATGCTAATAGAAGACGCAGACCTTTGGAGTTTGAGGTTGGCGACCGAGTGTTTCTCAAGATTTCTCCTTTCAAGAGCGTGATGGGATTCAGATTTAAAGGCAAGTTGGCTCCTAGATACGTTGGTCCTTTTGAGATTGTTGAGCGGATTGGACAGTTGGCTTATAGATTGAGGCTGCCCGAGGAATTAGCAGCGATGCATGATGTCTTTCATGTGTCTATGTTGAGAAAATATGAGCCAGATCCGTCCCATGTTTTAAGAACCGACGAGGTTGAGCTGGATTCTGCCTTGAGCTATGTTGAATATCTGGTGCAGATTCTGGATAGGAAGGAGAAGCAGCTGAGAAACAATATTATACCGTTGGTGATGGTCCAATGGAGCAAGCATGGCCGAGAAGAAGCAACATGGGAAGTGGAAGAGAAGATGAGACAAGATTGGCCTCATCTATTTGATCACTGATTGTGCAGATTCTTCCAGGTAAATTGCTGATTTTTGCTTCGAATTTAGGTAATTTTGGTGCTGGTTTGAATGTTTGATTGTTTCTGCCTTGGTTTGTCTTTGATTTCGAGGATGAAATCTCTTAAGGTGGGGAGAATGTGAGGATTGAGAAATTCAATTAGTAATTAATCGGATTTTGGTAGGATTAGTTACGGGTTGAGTTGTTGAATTTCTCTAAGTTTTGGATTCAATCGTAGCGAATTTTGGTGCAAAGCTGTTAACAGCACGCTACTGGTGGATTTTGAATCAGCAGAGATGACGTAAGCGTGACGCAATGAGATCAGCTGGTGTGTGTATGCGTCGACTGGATTTGATGTAGTAGGCGCAGCGGCGTCGTTTGATTTAGTGAATCGATGCGTTTTGAGTATTGCGTCTGGAACCAGTCGCGGGAGGAATTGTGTTGCGACTGGGTGACCAGCTGCTGGTAGCAATACTCGCGTGTGTAACGTCGTCGTTTAGATTAGTTGATGCGTCGTCGTTTTGTAGTACTTTGCGTAACCAGTCAACTGGTGTTTGTTTGAAGAGATTTATACCAGCTCTTGGTCTCATTTCATGCGAAACATGTTGTTTGCTGGTGTATCGCTACGGCTTCGTTTGAGTTAGTTAAAAGCCGCGTTTTGGATTGTTGCGACTGGATAGTTGCGACTGGATTGTTGCGTCTGGTTGTTGCGTCTGGTTGTTGCGACTGGTTTGTTGAAGGAAGCATGAGTGCCAGTCGTAAGATTTATACTGTTCACATCGACTGGATTAGTGATCAGCAGACGAGAGAATTGAGATATATTTACATAAGTGTTGAGTTACACTTAGAATATTTGGCACCCGATATTCTTATTCTCTTCCTCCTTGGAAACCCTAAACTTGCTACTGTCCGCCATCACTTGTTACCACCAATTTTCCCGTCGATTCCAGCATTCATTTTCGAAGATCATGGTAGCGTTGAACTCCCATAGCTTAGCGCTTTCGTTGGCTACCCATTTAAGACTTTGAATTAACGCTGGATTGGAGGAGTGAAGTTGCTAGCGTTCGAAGCTTTTGGAGAAGAAAGCTGCGCCGTGTGTTGTCATCCTAGCGTGAGATTTTGGATTCAGTTCCCAAGATATTTTGTTGAGATTTTCTGTGAAGTTTCAAAGGCCGTGAACTTGAGTTAGTTGCTGGCCGTGGCTTGTGAAACCGGTTAAGGTATATTGAAGCAGTTGAGGTATGAATTGGGCAGCTCTTTATGGCTTGAAGCGTGAACATGGCCGTATATCTTGCTGTGAAACTTATTCGTACGTTTCTGTGATATTACGTGAAACTGAATGGATGTATTGATTGTTATATGTCTGGTTTTACGTATTTTTGAATGATAGTATGCATTGAGCATTGTTATGTGATTGTCATACATGCATACATATTGAGCCTGACAGATTTGGTTGATTGACCTGATTGAGAGCAGCGTTGTGACCGGCAAACTGTTGTGTTGTGCGGAATGGTCCAATGCTATCATCAGAGTGGTGGATCGACGGAGTTGTCGTATCGGAATACCACTAAGCTGTGATGGGCTGACGGCCGGAATATCACAGATTGATGATTACCACTGGCGGACTTGCTGTGTGGTATAGAGACTCGACTGATTGACGTGCCAGTTGACTTACTGGTCTAGCTATCCAATTCTTTGATAGCCCTCATGCATTAATAGCATTGATTTATGGCATGTTGCATGTTTTGCCGTTTGATGGCTCTTCGTACTGAGGCTTGACCTCGTATTTGTTTTCCTGCTTTTGTTGTTTGGGTCTGTGTTACCCATTTGCAGGACCATCAGGTAACCAAGCTGGACAGAGTGGAGGTTCAGCTGGTCGATCCCCATTCCCTTGAGTCCCAGTTTATTGTATTATGTATTGATCCGGGGGATGTCCCGAGATTTTATGTATTTGGGGATCTGTTTATGAATTGAGATTTGATGTTACCTGTATTGTATAAGTTTGAGATAACTTATATTTTGATTATGGATATTTTGAATGATGATTTTAAGTTCAGGCCTAAACTATTTCGAAAAATTTTTAAGCCCTGATTTTTAGCTTCCGTATTTATGAGCTTATTATGTGTTAATTGAGGATAATTAGCACGGGGCCTGACAGGTAGCTTGGGTGAGTCCGAGCATCCGTTTAGATCTATCCCGATAGATCTGTATTCCAAGAATATAGGATGCTTCACCCATGTTCTTCATCGAAAATCTACTAGACAACCATACTTTAGTTGACTGCAGCATTCCTACATCATTCCCAATGAGTAGAATGTCATCAACATAAAGTACGAGGAATGTCACAGCGCTTTTAACTACCTTCTTCATTCAGGAACGCAGTTTTCACATCCATTTGCCATATCTCATAGTCGTACCATGCGGCTATGGCTAACAAGATTCTAATTGACTTGAACATTGCAACCGGCGAGAAGGTTTCATCATAGTCAACACCTTGCCTTTGAGTGTAACCTTTCGCCACCAGTCGTGCCTTGTAGGTCATTACCTTACCATCAGGCCCAAGTTTCCTCTTGTATACCCATTTACACCCAATAGGAACAATTCCTTCGGGAGGATTAACAAGAGTCCAAACTTGGTTAGCATGCATTGAGTCAAACTCAGACTGCATTGCTTCAAGCCACAAGCTAGAATCAGCATCGTAAATTGCCTCTTTGAAAGTTCTTGGATCAGATCCAACAACTTGATCACTTTGATCATCTTCAAGGAGAAAACCATATCTCTCAGGAGCCCTAGGAACCCTTTCGGATCTCCTAGATGCGACCATTTCTGGTACTGGCTCTGGAGGTGCAGGAGATTCACTTGGTACTTCAGTTGGTTCTCGAACCTCTTCGAGTTCTACTATTCTGCCCTTTCTATCAAGTAGAAATTTCCTTTCCATAAAGGTGGCATTCCTGGAAACAAACACTTTTGTTTCGCTGGGATAGTAGAAGTAGTATCCAATGGAATTCTTTGGATACCCAATGAAGTAGCATAAGATGGATCTCGTATCCAGCTTATCTCCCACTGTCTGCTTCACATAAGCAGGACATCCTCAAATCCTCATGTATGAGTACTTGGGTGGTTTGCCCATCCATATCTCATATGGAGTCTTATCCACTGCCTTGGTGTGGACATTGTTCAACAACATTACCGCCGTTTCGAGCGCATAGCCCCAAAACGAGGTAGGAAGCTCAGTGAAGCTCATCATAGATCGAACCATGTCCAACAAGGTCCGATTACGACGCTCCGCTACACCATTGAGCTGTGGTGTGGCCGGAGGGGTCCACTGAGAGAGAATCCCATTCTCTTTGAGATAGTCTTGAAATTCAGCACTCAAGTATTCACCACCTCGATCAGATCGAAGTGCTTTAATACTTTTGCCTAATTGATTTTCTACTTCAGCCTTGAATTCTTTAAACCTTATAAAGGATTCAGACTTGTACTTCATCAAGTACAAGTACCCATACCTAGAGTGATCGTAAGTAAAGGTGATGAAGTATGTGTGACTGTATTTAGTACCAATACTAATCGGGCCGCACACATCGGTATGGATCAAATCCAATAGGCCTTGAGCACGCTCACCTTTGCCCTTGAAGGGTTGCTTAGTCATCTTTCCCTTTAGACAAGACTCACAAGTCGGTAGGGAGTTAATGTCTGACCGATCAAACATGTCACTCCTAACTAACTTGTTCATCCTACTTAGAGAAATGTGACCTAGCCTAGCGTGCCAAAGTTGTGCTGGGTTCAAGTTATCGTGTTTCCTTTTAATCGTTGTTGTATGTGCTTTGACATCGCGAGTTGGAACGTCTTTTAATTTTAAGGTGTATAAATCGTTTTCGCGTTCCCCAATTCCAATTAAACATTCATTCTTGTAAATATTGCAAATCGAATTAGCAAACATACAAGAATATCCATCGCTATCAAGCATAGAAACATAAATAATGTTCTTTATTAATTCGGGAACAAATAAAACGTTTCTCAACAACAACTTAAAATCAGAAGATAGAAATAAGTAAACATCTCCTATAGCTATAGCAGCAACTCTTGCTCCATTGCCAAGCCTCAAGTGGGTCTCACCCTCTCTAAGAAATCGGCTTCTTGTCATCACCTGCAAATCATTGCAGATATGAGATCCACATCCGGTATCAAGTACCCAAGAAGTCGAATTAAGAGACATATTTATTTCAATATAGAACATACCTTTCGCAGTTCGCAACTGATCGAGGTAATCCTTGCAGTTCGTCCTCCAATGCCCAGCTTTTGGCAGTGGTGGTAAACATCCTCAGACTTGTTTGGTTTAGAAGCCTTAGCCTTTGGCTTCTTGGCGGACTTTTCCTCCTCCGCATGAGCAGAACGCTTCTTGCTCTTACGTCTGGGCCCCTTCTTCGCAGAGGAAGAAGAGCCCATAAGGAGGACGGGTTTGTCCTTCTTTATGGTCCCTTCAAAACACTACAAGCATGTTAACTACCTCTTCGAGGGTGGCTTCCAGCTTGTTCATGTTGATGTTGACCACAAAGGGGTCAAATGCAGCGGGTAGAGAGAGGAGAAGTACATCCACCGACAGCTCGTGTGGAAGTGCGATATCAAGGCCCGACAGCTTTTCAACGAGCCCAATCATACGAACCCCATGCTCGTGGACCGAAGTCCCATCGCGCATGCGGCTTGTCATAAGCTCCTTGACAGCCGTGAACCTCTCATGTCGAGATTTCTCCCCGTACAGTTCCTTGAGATGAAAGAGTATGGCAGAAGCATACTTTGTCTTCTCAAAGCGCCGTTGTATTTCGTTGGAAATCGATGCCATCACATAGCATCGAGCTTTAACCTCGTCGTCCCGCCATTTTTTAAGCGTAATCAGCTCCTCGAGGCTGATATCGGCAGGGGTTTCCTCTGGAGGGCACTTCTCTATCGTATAGAGGAGCTTCTCCGAAGCCAATACAAGATTGAGGTTACGGAGCCAGTCTTGGTAGTTCAGACCGGTGAACCTGTTGCTATCCAATATAGCAGCGAGCGGGTTTTTCATCGAAACCATTTTATAAGCAGTAATACTGAAAAGGAAAACAGACATGCATCACTAACTATATATAAAATAAACGCTAAGACATAAAACATGGTCGTTAAGTTTTATGAATTACCCTCCCACTTTTTTAACGATTTCACCACCCTCTAATGAAATCGAGAAAGAAAGTTTCTTTAGTGGGTACACGGAGCCCAATCAAGCGGTCATGGACCCGAATAATATCAGCCATCCATGACCCCCAAAAGGTAGTTTCCGATTGCAACCGGTGCAACCTCCATGTATTCACCTCACGTCCAGTAAGGGCCCAATAATATGACGCCGTTTACTATCACGTGTCAAGATTACCCATCAATGTTGAGTCGTGAAGGACGGTCCCCTTAACGTCCCCAATAATATGAGCCAACGTTAAAGGTAGTTCCAACCACACAACAGTTGTCAATGGAGTGGACAGCTTTCCGGCATACATGACTCCCTCAATAATACTGAGTCAGGCCATGTAATCGGGTAGCATCGACGTACACCCATAGTTCCAACCACACAACAGTTGTCAATGGAGTGGACAGCTTTCCGGCATACATGACTCCTCAATAATATGAGTCAGGCCATGTATACGGGTAGCATCGACGTACACCATTGTTGATGGAAGGTAGGAAATTTAACAATTTTAAATACCCTTTAGTTTATCGAATAAACATTTTATGTTGATATAAGTTTTAAATCATATTTAAAACGAGAGATTTTTATTTTTGAAAAACTTTGGTCTCATGCATTTACTTTAAATCAAATTTAAAACATGCAATATGCGGATTCAATTAATTATATATCAACATATATACTAAAATATTGGGATGATCGATCGCGAGAGCTATGCGGTCCGTGGTTGCCAGCCACGGACCTGGGTCCAATCCTAGGGGTAATGCAATATGCAATGCAATCCTATTACAAAGCTTTCCGGTTTTACAGATCTTCGGTCTTCAATATCTTGATCGTCATCTCCACCGTCTTCGGATGTCCTCCCACAAAATCTAGTAACTTTACATTTAAATTTACCATGACATATAAGGGATATATTTGTCAAGGGGTGGGAACGGGCCACAAACAGGCCCACTTTAAATGATAATCAAAATATATACAAACCGAATCACAAAAACCTATTGCATACACCTAACACATTGGCCACGGCTCTCGATCATCCCAATCATGCAGATAATCTAATTAACATGCATAAATTAAATAATCCTATTATTTATCCACAAAATCATATTTTAATTCCGAAATCGAATTTTATAAATAAAATCGTATTTTGTCGATAAAATCAAATTTTAATCAACAAAATCATATTTACTTTATAAAATCACATTTCAAAATTAAAATCGTATTTTGCAATTTTAATTGTATCAAATTGGGCTTAAAACAATTCCAGGCCCAAAAATCTCAAAATTCCAAAATCGACCAAAACGGGCCCGATATCGTATACCGGCCCAAAAACTTCACGGGCTGCCCAGGATAGGCCCGAACCAAACCCTAGTGGAATTCAGCCATCATGACATCGCCTGCCCAGGATGCGCCACACGAAATTTTCGCACGGCAGCCGCGCGACGTCGCGCCAAGCGCGACGCACGGCCGCGCGCAAGGAGCGGCGCTCAGCGCACATCGGCCGGCCAGCAGCGGCGCACTTCATTCGCCATCGTCGCAAACCAGCGCCCAGCAAGCTTCGCCCGAGCAGCCCTCCCCGCACGACCAGCGCCCGATCTCCTCGCGTGAAGCGGCGCCAAGCGTCGCCCAACTTTGCGCAACCAAGCGCGGCCAGCGCGCTGGTTCTCGCGTGGGGCGGCCAAGGCGCGCGACAAGCGCGCGGAGCAGTGGCCGATATCCAAGAGCGACGGGCGAGCTTCGCGCATCCATGCGAAAACGTAGACCAGCCTTGAAGCAAAACTGCGCATCACTTGCGCAAAAGAGTGGCGTCGTTGGCCGGCCGTTGCACGTCAAGCGCGCGGTCGTTTGCGCACGGGCGTGCGAGGAGGGGCGCCACCATGCGCGGCGGCGCCGTGGATTTTTCTTGAAATTTTATTTCGTTCGATCTGCAATTCGAGACATTAGATACAATATGGCAATATCGTATTGATCAAATCCGAAAACCTTGGCTCTGATACAACTGTTGGGTAGCCGCGGCGGATCCGGATCACGCCTTCCGGCGAGGCAGCGGAAGAACAAAAACAATACCGAGAGACGATCAATACAGTAAAAACAATAAACATGCTATGACATTCATAGGGCGTTTAGATTACTACCTTGCTGGCAACTCGTGCCTGGCTCCGACCAATTTCTCAAGGAAACCGGCACTTCACGGTAGATTGCGGTAGACTACGTCAATCAGGTCCACGACCGGAGACGGGATTCCTTCGTCAGCCTGCACTAGAAGGCCTGACGAGATCAGCATGGACGGATTCTCCTCGTCAAGATTGGCCGGAACAATTTCCGGCTAGAGAAGCGGCGGCGGCGGCGGTGACGATCGGCGGCGGCTTATGAGAGGAGGGAGGGGCGGCGCACACTTAGGGTTAGGGTTACAAGTGTTAAGTGTTGTGTTATGAAGTCTAGGCTTAAGTCTATATTAAATAGACTTAATGATGGGTTTGGATCCGGCCCAACGGGCCCGGGTCCAACGGATGAACATTCCGTTCATCCCCATTACCGAGACTTCATCGTAACTCCGATCGCCGATCAGATCGGACGGATCGACTCAGTTTCCAAAACTGAATACTATGATCTGAAAAACCATTTTTCAGAACCCCATCGCAAAATGACCGTTTTCCCCTCAACGTATGGAAATCTCGATTTCACCTCCGTTGACTTTTAGGAAGTCGCACTCCCCAAAATCCTCTTCTCATGCTCAACACATTGAGCTGAGTATCCGTGCGGGAATCTCGAATCCAGTACTTGTGTGACCCTCAATGGTTCAGGGATACAGCTAGCCATGGGCCCACAACCATTGTGGCTCCGAAATCACAATTCCAGACTTGCCCATCGGATCATGGTAAGAGCGTCTAGCAACATCGCCCCATGATCCCCTAGGTATCACTGATAGTGCCTGCAAGAACCAGTTGGTCGTGGTTAGCGTACAGTACGGTCCTTTAAATCCATATATCCCGATCAGATCAACGACCATTGGTAAATCGAGAGTCGCTAAATATACGATAGCTATGCATACATCTTGGAGATCGAATAGTGACATCACGAGTGTAACAAGGTAAACACATTTACCTAAAACACTTCTAGTACTCTGGCCAGAGATTTATACACTACTATCCCCTCAGATAGCATAGGATATCCACGCATGTCTGCGAGCGGTGAATCCTCGACAACGATGCATCGACTCCTACATGCATCGTGGTCTCACCCAATCCCGCCGCCTGATGACCCCAAGTGAGTCGGCAAACGGGTCAAAGTGAGACGCCTATCATGTAGAGTCTCAACGTTTCGAGTCGTGAGGACTAATCAGTACAACCAAGACCTCGGACTTATCCACAAATGGTAACCACTTGGAATGTCCGAACGAGGGTAGTTCGATAGATCACCATTTGTGGATAAGTCAGGGAGAAATCTCACCACACCATGGAAGCAATCGACGGTAGCCTTATAGCTAGATAACACGTCCATTCCCAAAATACAGTCGAAATCTCTAATCCCCAACACAATCAAATTGGTCACCAAAACATGCTCATCAAACCTAATCAGGCAATCTACTACTACCTCTCGAGACCACAGGTTCACACCAGCAGGAGTAGACACAGAAACAACATCACACAGTGGGGAAGAACTCAACCCACACTCAAACACAAACATCTCAGATATGAAAGAGTGTGATGCACCAGTGTCAAACAAAACTCTCGCAGGATAATCATAAATAGAGCATGTACCTCTATTCACCATGCCCGGAGTCTCCTCAGCCTGATCTCCTGTCAAGGCGTTCGCCTGCGCCTGCTGGGGAATCTGGAACGGGGGTCGGGAAGGTCCTCCAAAATGTGACGGCTCACGAGGCTGAAAACCAGATCGCTGGGACTGAGCAAAAGGCTGCTGTCGCTGAGAAGAACCACTAGCGGAACCCTGCTGCGACTGATCAGTAGACTGCCCTCCTATCGAAGGACACGCTCTAGCGAAGTGTCCCGGCTGCTGCGCCTGCTGGGGAATCTGGAACGGGGGTCGGGAAGGTCCTCCAAAACGTGACGGCTCACGAGACTGAAAACCAGATCGCTGGGACTGAGCAAAAGGCTGCTGTCGCTGAGAAGAACCACTAGCGGAACCCTGCTGCGACTGACTAGTAGACCGCCCTCCAATCGAAGGACACGCTCTAGCGAAGTGTCCCGGCTGACCACAAAGGTGGCAGAGTCCTCGGACTCCTCGACACTGCGAAGTCTCATGCCTCCCTCCGCACTGACTACAGAATCCGCCTCCAGAACCGCTACCAGATCCACTGCCAGAACCAGAGCTCACGGAACCAGAAGAACTCGAATGGCCCTTCTTCTTGAACTGCTTCCCTCTAGGTCTAAACTGCTGGCGACTCGACTGCTGTGATCCTTGCGGAGACTGATACGACTGCGACACCGCCTGAGCTGGCTGAGAAGCACGCGCGGTCGTCTGATGCACTGGAGCCTCAGGATCCATCAAACTCTCCTCGATATCCACTGCATTGTTCACAGCTTCCATAAAAGTCGCCGGGGACCCAGACAGCATCATCCGATACAGGTCAGGTCTCAAGCCCTTCAAAAACTTGTTCCTCTTCGTTCGCTCTTGGTTCGCCACAGCTGGCATGTACACTAGAAGTGCAGAAAACCGCCTCGAATACTCGGCCACACGCATATCACCTTGCTTCAGGTTATCAAACTCACGTTCCCGGCTAGCGAAGTAGGACTCTGGGGTGTATTCGCGTCGAAAGGCCTCGCAAAAAACATCCCAAGTGAGCATCGTCCCACTATCTCGAAGAATCCTAGATGTACTCCTCCACCAGCGCTGTGCATCATCTCGTAGCTACAGCACTGCCAACTTCAGTCTCTTTTCCGGAGCGTACTCCGGGGTATCAAATAGCTCCTCCATCTGAACAAGCCACGCCTCAGCCCTAGCGCCACCCTCAGTACCGGCCAACGTCGGTGGGTTCGTCCGCTGAAATCGGGCTAAGACTAACTCCATTCCACCTATCTGCCTAGTGACGTCATCCACCTGAGCGTCATCATCACTACCTGCTCTAGACTCCTCCTCAGAACGTCTAGTCCTCCTTCAACAGTCGGCCAGTCACAACGTGGCACCCAATCAGGTAATCAAATCAATTTATCAATTCAGGCTCAAGATGTATGCAATGAATGTCATTCAATTTCAATGCTCAATGCATACAGTTTACAATACGTGAAACAGAACAGAATTCATTCAATTCCATCATCTAAATTCACGTAAGCCACATAACAGCCAATCACAACACTGAAAAGATAGACATGTTCACGCTCAACTGCTAAGGGGCCGCTAAATCGTACCTTTCCTCTTCAATTTACCTAACAGATTTCTCCTGGCTCAAATCACGCAGCACTTCAATTTCAATGCTCAATGCATACAGTTTACAATACGTGAAACAGAACAGAATTCATTCAATTCCATCATCTAAATTCACGTAAGCCACATAACAGCCAATCACAACACTGAAAAGATAGACATGTTCACGCTCAACTGCTAAGGGGCCGCTAAATCGTACCTTTCCTCTTCAATTTACCTAACAGATTTCTCCTGGCTCAAATCACGCAGCAGGAACTTCCTCAAAGCTGAAATCTGTTACAACATAGCTAATATCTTAGCTCAATTCTGCTACAAAATCACGCTAATCCTACGGCCAGAAGCATACTTCGATCCTATACTTCTACGCAGGTATTAACTACTAAAAACCGAGCTCAAACTACAAGAAATGCTCACCCAAAAGCTCACGCTAGCAGAAGAACGCACGCATAGACTTTTCTCAAAAGCTTCGAACTCCAGCAGCTTCGCGTTCCCACTTCCAGCGTAATTACAACGTCTCAAATGGGTAGCAAACGAAAGAGGTAAGCAAGGGGAATCCAGCGCCACTAAGATTTCCAAGAACAGAGGCTGGATGCGACGGGAAACGACGGTGGAAATTCACGGTGAACAGTAGCTCGACGAGGGTTTGGAGAAGAAGATAAGAAATGGCTGGTTCAAAAATAATTCTAAGTGTCGAACAACACTTCTATTTATAATCTCCCAAATCCAACGTCTGCTGATTATCAAAGCAGCCGACAAAACCCGCAGGTAACGACCAGCAGGTACCAACTCTTTCCCTTCAAATAAAATCAGCAGGAACAAACGATAAGCATTCGCGAGAAAACACTTCAAAACTACACCGTTCCAAATTATCAAAACGACGCCGAATCAATTCACCAGCTGACAACAGCTCTCGCAAGCAAAACGACCATCTGCTGGTAACAGCTCTCTCTCAAAAACATTTCATCTGCTGGTCGCGAGAAATCACTCAAAACGACGACGCATCTACTAATCCAAACGACGTCACTTTGGTTACGTAAACATTGCTACCAACAGCTGATCTCTCAAATGAAAAGCTCAAAATGCAGCGTTTCAACTAATTCAAACGACCCCGCGCCTCAACGCTCTCGAATTTGCGCGCCTGCTGGTCAGCAGCAACCATCGCAATGCAACTACTACCAACAGCAATGAATACGTCACGCCTACATCATCACATCTATCGATAGCTCTCGCGACTGATTCCACAAACCATCGGCTGATCACTGTTCACAAGCGCCTCTGCTGAATCTAGTAGTCAACGCTCCAAATATGTTGACTAACACGTGTCGATTCCTCATTCAATCTCACGCTAAATCGCAACATCTGCCAGTAGCAACTTCAACTCAAACTAAAACCAGCAGATCTTAATGCGTCACGCTTACATCTCCTCTGCTGATTCCAATTCGACCAGCAGCGAGCTACAGTAAGGTTGACCTGCATTGACTCCGCTACAAATAGCGTACTGCTAACAGCTTGCATCAAAATCGCTAAGATCGAAATTCCCAAAAATAAATGCAACGCTCAAAATCAGCAGGAACTTCGAAATCTACGTGATTAATTCCCAAATCAAATCAATTAATCAGTAATCCAAATTCTCAATCCTCACAACTGAGCATTCCAATTCCAGTTCATCGTGAAATTTCGAAGTTCTTCTTCCTTCTGGTGAATGGTAACATTGGATTTGACGCTATGTAATCGGAGTTGATAATTGAATCAGAAGTTAAGTCTGGTTTGACAGACAACAGCTGATAGCCTAGCTGTCGTTTGATGTTGCAACACCAAGTTCATATTCAGATTTTGTTTCCTATGTCAGCGATTGAATTCATATTTAAATTCAGCAGTTACATTCCAGCTGTTGCATTTGTTTGTAACCAGCTGTTGTATTTGTTCGTAACCAGCTGTTGCATTAGTTGTATTCAGCTGTTCACTGTTCATATGATATTTGCTTAGCGTAAGCTATTCACTGTTCATATGATATTTCCTTAGCGTCAGCTGTTCACTGTTCATATGATATTTCCTGTTAGCGATAGCATTTTCCGAGTCGTAGCTCTTTTACCTGCGCTTCATTAACAGCTGAGTTGACCAAACCCAGTTTGTTGACATCTGATTTATTCCAGCAGCTGAGTTCCCTGTAGGCATCTGCTGTTGTTCAACTATTATTCCATTGACAGCTGAGTTGACCAACCCAATTTCATTGACATCTGTTTACGCCAACGGTACTTTCACTTAGTAAACATCTGAAATTCCTGATAGCAACATCTGAAATACTTCATCCAGTTGCGTTGACATCTGAGTTGACCGCAACATCTAACATTTCCGATTAGAGACATCTGAAATTTGATAGCGATAGCACCCCCGAGTCACACCTGTTTGCCACGTCTGAAATTTATCTCGTAACAATACACTGTTTCTTTCAATATTTGTTTTCCCAAGTCACAGCTGGATGCTCAGTGCAAATGTTATTTTGTAGAAATTGAGTTTTACAAATGAATTGAATCCTGATATTAAGATCTTATTTCACCCAGATGTTGTTTAAAGGAAGAAAATGTTCAGATTTTATGATTTATGGCAAAGATAACAGACGGTTCATATGGGAAAGGTGAGCAGCAGTCGAGAGTGTCGGTTTCCCCTTCATATTGGGCGAGTTTTGCCATATAGAACTGATATCAGTAGTCATTTGATCAAGTGCAACGGGACCTAAGGAGAGCTTCTGAGCCATAAGTCAAAAAGAAAGGAAATGTTGGGATCTGAGTTATTCCCAAAATTGAATGTTTACGAAGAGCTATGTTTAAATGTCTTCCTTTAAACTATGTTACTGTATGTATTGCGCCTGCCTGCATGTCGTGCTCTTTTTACTCTCAGTTTTGCTTGCTGAGCCCCTAGGCTCACTAGCTTTCTTGGTGCAGGTGAATCAGTTCAGGGGAAGACGGGAGGAGGAGTCTGAATCAGCTGTG
This sequence comes from Dorcoceras hygrometricum, assembly GCA_001598015.1. Classification (NCBI taxonomy): domain Eukaryota; kingdom Viridiplantae; phylum Streptophyta; class Magnoliopsida; order Lamiales; family Gesneriaceae; genus Dorcoceras; species Dorcoceras hygrometricum. The sequence continues at coordinate 261,751 of KV013342.1, forward strand.
GTATGTGGGTGTTTATCAATGGCCGGCGATTCCGCGATGTTCATTTTGTTGCTGTTGTTTTTTATCTTTTGTTAAATTGTATTAAGATCCATTACAACAATGATGAATTCAAATAGAGTTCCGGTAGTTGTAATTCGCAATCGCATTTTGTATTTTGAATATTAATATGGAAATATGTTTCTTTATTCCTTGGCGCCAATAGTTTCGCATTTTGTATTTTGAATATTAATATGGAAATATGTTTCTTTATTCCTTGGCGCCAATAGTTATTCTTTTTTTTTAGCAAGGCAATACAACTTGCTGTTATTCCTTTCAGCCCTTCAATTTCGTCTTTATGTTTTTTATTTCGTGGCCCCATGGGGTTTGGGTGCTACCTCATTGTTCTTGAATACTTTGTGCACCGAGATACAGATTGAGTAATGTAAATAACACATGCGGAGATAACTCAAACTTCACTCTATCGTTCGTAGCCCAATTAAACAGTTATAAACGCATAAAGCAAATATGAATGTCTATGAATGCAATTACTGAAAACAGTAAATAAGATACGCTGATTTGTTTCTGGAAGCTCGGGGCTCAATCTCCTACATCTCCCCTTCTTCCACCACGGGAAGGAACAACTAGAAGACTTTGATTACAACGATCCTCCCTGTAACCCACTCTCTACGACCCGCAGCCGCAAGAACTCCTAGCTTCTACCACTGCACACCAGCCCGTAAGCTATGTGACTAACTTCACTTCTTTTACGCCTTAGTGAGAAAGGCTACACAAACTTCTTTTACGTCTCAGTGAGAAAGACAACTAGACTTGTTTAACGTCTCTGTCCAAAGACTACAATGGAATTATTTGATCTGATTCCATCAACACAACAATTTAGCTCTCAGCTCTCATATGTGAGTGAATCTGTGTGTGATAAATATACAATGTACGCTCACTCTATCTTTTTTTTCTGATACACTGGGAAGTGCTCCTCTTCGAGCTGGTTATACGCTATCTTCCCATGGTTGTGCAGTAGACTTGATTAATCTGGTTTTGCTCATGCACAACTCTGCTTTTCATCTTCTGCTGCTCATCTTATATATAGCCTCTGTGCAATTGTAGCCGTTGAAAAAGGCTCCTGAAAAGGTTCTGTCCTGGTTGTACTTTGTGTCCTTGGCATTTAATTGCTTCTGCAGGCTTTGTGGACTTTGCACTGTACAGGTCTGTACCTGATGTGGACAACACAGCAATTAGATTTGAACTCTAAAAAGAAACCATCGTAATGTTTTGTGTTCAAATATAATTCTGCTCTTGACCTTTGCTCTGCTTTCTGAGCTGGTTTGACCTTAACCAGCTTGCCTCTGTTTCTTCATTGCTGTGAGTTGGTCTGTCCAATGAGCTGGTTGCTGAACTCTGGGCTGGTCTCTACAAGCTGGTTGCTGAGCTTGTTTTTCCCTCAGCTGGTCTTCGAGCTGGTTGCTTCCCAGCTGGTTGTCCTTAACTGGATTAGTTCGGGCGTCCCCTCACTGTACCAGCTAAGTTGTCCTATGATATACCAGTTTGGGCGTCCCCTTACTGTTCTAGCTTGGACTACTCCTTAATATGCACTGCTATCAGCTCTCAGTCAATCTGCTATCAGTGCTTTGTTCCAGCTAGCTTCTGAGCTGCTACATTTCTCTTCATCCAGCTAGCAGGGTCAGGGATGAGCTTGCATATTTTCGCCCGAGACCGGTGCTGCTCCCTCCGGAACGGTCCAACGAGCAAGACTCAATACTTTGTGGTGACCTAAGCTGCTTTTCGGCCAAATTCCTTTGTTTAGGCCTCCGAAATCGCGTTTTTCTGTTCAGCTCAACCTGCGCACTTAATTGAAATCGTTAGTAAAGTAGTAACAGATTTTTTGTGAATCAAACATAGATTCTGATCTGTAAAAACAGATCCCACAGACCGGTTTCCAGTTCCTTCGTTGGAATGCACTAGAATCCCAACGAATATTTCGTGTCAGGCCTCGTGTTCTAAACAGAGTAAAATCATACAACACATGCGGAAGCTATCAAAAAGCTGGTAACATTTTTTGCTTTTGACCTGACGGTTTAAAACAATATAATTTAAAATAAAGCGATACTCAAAATATATCCCAGTTTATAAAAACAACAACTTTAAAGCATACAACAACCACAACCACATGTATCAGTCTCCAACTACGGGGTACAATAACGAAGCGCGGGGCATCCCCCTGGCTAACTGATACATATATATATATATATATATATATTCTATACGCAACTGGGACACGCTAACCAACTCCTGGGGCGCCACCAGCTGGGTTAAAACCACTGCCAGCTGTAAAACCTGGGTTCCCTGAAAACAACACAAACAAGGAAACAAACCAATCCCCAGAGGGACATGGGGTCAAACCCCAGTACGGAGAGCAACTATAAATCAACAGTAAACAGCAGGAATAAAATGCAGATGCTATGCGTGAGATGCTGGACAACAACTCATGACTCGAACCGAAAAAGGAAGTCAAGGAACTCAATGCACAGCTCAACTGAATCTGCAACAAACGGTGGCCACTGCGTGTGTTCCAAGTGTGGCAATGAGCCACTCGCCGGGACACAACACCCGAATACCAGATGCATCAAACAATTTGACCTGCGGTTGCCCAACCTATGAACTAAGGTAGTTAGCCACTCGGCGCATAGGGCTAACATAACCCAGCAGGGAAATTAAAGTGCGTTATTGCCGCTCGCCCTCGCATCCAGGTAAGAAACAGAGCAAGAACAACGAAGCAATGGTTGCAAAAGCGGAAATGAGATGCTAATGTGTGTATGCTACATGCTGGACAATAACAAGCATAATCATATGCGCAACAGCCAATGCACACCACAATAAATACAGCCATCTCATAAAGACAGTGCCTCAAAAATCATCAACACACGGCAGCCAACAAACCAGCAACTACCATTTTATCCAAGCCATGCCTACGCTGCATTTACAAGCTCAACCCGTACCTTATTTTTCTGTGCAACGATTACCACAATACAAGCTCGAGAAAACTGGTTCCAACCTGCTCAAATATACGACACACAGATTTCAGGGAAGCTACACAGAAAGTTGCGGTCAACCATAGAACGCACGGCTGGAAACTACAACTCAACCAGCTAATTATCATCCTAAAACATCTTAACATTAAGCTTAAACAAGAACTATAGGTAAGATTTCAACCACTAAACCGAGAAACTACCTGCACACAGCAACTACACGAACAGGGAAAAACTGCTGCCGCTTCGTGATCTCACCCTGGACAACCGTAGCTTCCAAGATCGGTATAGGATGAAAGAGCTCTTCGAGAGGATTCCAACGCTACAAACGTGAAAAATGGTTGCCAGAATCGACGAGAAATAGCCGAAGAAGTTCACAATGAACAGTGTTTAGGGTTAGAGGAAACAGAGGTCGACTAAAGGGGAAATAAAATGCTAAGTATGGGATCTGGTAAAAATAAAACGAAGCCAACGCTTCCTATATAAAGGCGCGAGAAGTCTGTTTACAAGACCCATTGACAGAAACAGATCTCACAACCAACGCGCGCTAAACACAACCAAGACCCCAAAACGACGTCGCACAAAACCACGGAGAAAGCTGGTCAAAAAGCGCTGAAAGCTGGAAACACGCTACAGGAGAGTTGACCCACTTTGACATCTGTTTTCAATAATCCAACCAGACCCCATCTCTACGAACAGATCTCTCACTAGTGCTACTCCCAAAAACGACGACGTAGCAACTTATTAAAACGACGGCGTTTAGGAACCAACGCATAAACCCGTAATACACAAAACAGATCTCTCCGCTCACGAGCAGATCTCATGCCAGCGCTATACCAAACGACGGCGTAAGGACCTCACGCCAACAAAACACGCTGCGATGGAAAATAACACCAGCGACCAGAATTCTTCAACAGCAAGGCTTACGTCATCAACGAAACGCATACCAACGAAGCTTACTTCATCAAATCTACTACCAGATTTCTCCCCAAAAACTCAAAAAATGCGAAAACTTCCAGAATTGCTCCAAATATGAAATCTGACCCGAAAATGCAACCCAAGCATTCCAACTGAAATCTGAATTACCAGAAATCATTAACAACCGATTAATTCTAACAATTAATCTTATTACATAATCAGGTCTCACATTTCTCCCCCACTAAAAAGGATTTCGTCCCCGAAATCAAACAACAATTCTGGTACAACAACACAGCAACATGCTAACAAAACCGAAACTCGCCTAACACAAGGCCAGGAGCTCAAGATAATTGAGCAAACAATTAACAACAACTAGGGATGAAATACAACTAAAAGCTACAAACTACTGGAAAATTTAGCTCAACAGCTACTCAACAGATGCGGCCACTCGCGCTGCATCTTTTCTTCCAGCTCCCAAGTAGCTTCTTCCCTTCCATGTTTGCTCCACTGCACCATTACTAACGGAATGGTCTAATTCCTCAACTGTTTCTCTTTTCTACGAAGGATCTGCAAGGTATATTCTTGATAACTCAACGTCTGATCTAGCTCCACCTCGTCAGTTCCAAGGACATGAGACGGATCTGGCTCATACTTCCTCAACATAGAAACATGAAAGACGTCATGAAGAGAAGACAACTCTGGCGGCAACAACAGCCGATACGCTAAAGGGCCAATACTCTCAACAATCTCGTACGAACCAACGTAACGAGGGGCTAACTTTCCCTTGTGTCCAAAGCACATGACACTGTGAAATGGAGAAACTTTGAGAAATACATGATCACCAACCTGAAACTCAAGAGGTCGACGCCTCTTATTCGCATAACTGGCTTGGCGATCCTGGGCAGCTTTCATTCGCTGTCGAATAAGATCCACATGATCTTTCATTTGCTGCACAGAGTCAGGGGTAGATGGCTGCTTCTCCCCCACTTCTTCCCAACATACCGGCTATCTGCACTTTCTTCCATACAAAGCCTCAAATGGCGCCATGCCAATCATCACCTGGTACCTGTTATTGTACCAAAACTCAACCAAAGACAACGCGCGTCTTGCAAGCTACCTCCGAAATCCATCACAACAGCACGCAACATATCCTCCAACGTCTGGATTGTTCGCTCAGATTGGCCATATGTTTGGGGGTGATACGCTGTACTCATAGCCAACCTGGTACCTAAAGCTGTTTGCAAACTCTTCCAAAACCTGAAAGTAAACCTCGGATCTCGGTCAGAAACGATCGAAACGGGCACACCATGCAGTCTAACAACAAAATCAACGTACAGATTCGCCATCTTCTTCAACGAGAAGGTCATTCCATAGGGGATAAAAAGTGCAGACTTCGACAGACGGTCTATAACCACCCAAATAGCATCGCATCCTCTGCTGGAACGAGGCAGATGCGTCACGAAATCCATAGCAATGTGCTCCCAATTCCATTGGGGCCCTCCAAACTCTGCAACAGACCACCAGGTCTCATTCTTTCGGCCTTAACCATCTGACAATTCAAACAACGAGCAACAAAACCAGCAACGTCGCTCTTTAGGCCAACCCACCAAAAGTGCGGCTTCAAAGCATGGTACATATTCCGTGCACCAGGATGAACACTATGTCTGCTACAGTGTGCTTCCCGAAGGATCTCCTCCTTCAAATCAATCAAATTGGGCACAACTAACCTGCCCCAGAAACGCAAACAACCATCGGAAGAGACAGAATAATCCTCAAGTTCGCCAGCTCTGACCTTCAACTTCAACTCGTGGATAGACGGATCAGTCCTCTGAGCTTCTCGAATACTAGAAACAATCTGCGGCACCACTTGGAACGATGAAACCACAATGTAATCCTCAGCCGGGTAGAATCTCTAACCCGTAGTGTTAAGATGCTCTTGGTCCTTGGAGATGTACAACGAAGCAAGCATCTCACTAGCCTTCCTGCTCAAAGCATCGGCCACTACGTTCGACTTCCCAGGCTGGTACTTAATCTCACAATCAAAGTCCTTTAGCAGCTCCATCCACCGTTGCTATCTCATGTTCAAGTCAGGCTGTGAAAACAGATACTGCAAACTCTTGTGGTCGGTGTACACCACAAACTGCTCGCCATACAGGTAGTGACGCCAGATCTTCAGCGCAAAGACCACCGCTGCTAACTCCAAATCATGGACGGGGTAACGAGTCTCATGCGGTTTCAACTGCCACGAGGCATACGCAATGACTCGAACATTTTGCATCAACACACAACCCAATCAATTGAGCGAAGCGTCAGAACAAACAACAAAACCACCTGAACCGGACGGCAGAGCCAACACAGGCGCATTAGTCAACTTTTCCTTGAGCAGTTGAAAAGCATTCTCGCACTGCTCAGTCCAAACAAACCTCTTGTCCTTCTGAGTTAATTGAGTCATCGGCTTTGCTATACTTGAGAATCCCTCAATGAAGCGACGATAATAGCCAGCCAGACCCAAGAAACTACGAATCTCGTAAACATTCCTGGGACGCTCCCAGTTCAGAATGGCATCAACCTTGCTAGGATCCACCGGAATCCCCTCGGCTGAAATCACATGTCCCAAGAATACGACGCGATCCAACCAGAACTCACACTTGGAGAACATTGCATACAACTGCTGGTCTCTCAGCGTCTGAATGACAATCCGCAAATGCTCCTTGTGCTCCAAATGAGTCTTCGAATAGACTAAGATGTCGTTGATGAACACGATCACAAACTGATCGATAAACTCATGGAAAACTCGGTTCATCAAATCCATAAAGACTGCAGGCGCGTTGGTCAAACCAAACGGCATCACTAAAAACTCGAAATGTCTGTACCTCATACGAAACACAGTCTTCGCGAAATCTTGTTCTCTCACCCTCAGCTGATGGTACCCGGAACGAAGATCAATCTTGGAATACATCGCAGAACCTTGCAACTGATCAAACAGATCATCGATTCTCGGCAATGGGTACTTGTTCTTCACAGTGGCTTTATTCAACTGGCGAAAATCAACGCACATCCGCATTGAGCCATCCTTCTTCTTCACAAACAGGATGGCCGCTCCCCACGGTGACATACTAGGTCGGATAAAACCTTTCTCCAGCAAATCATCTAACTGCACCTTGAGTTCTCTCAACTCCGCAGGAGCCAGACGATAAGGAGCACGCGAAATCGGAGCTGTGCCAGGCACCAGCTCTATGATGAAGTCTATTTCCCGCCTCGGAGGAAAACAAGGAATCTCCTCCGGAAACACATCCGGGAAATGCCTCACCACGGGAACATCACTGAGCTGAACACGGGAAGAAGAAGATGCATCCAAAGCGTAGATCAAAAATCCAGCATTCCACAAAGACAACAAGCTAAACATCTCCATCGCTGAAACCAATGGAATCTTCGATCGCGAATCTGTTGGGGATCCGGATCCGCCCACCGGCGAGGCAGCGGATGAACAAAGAATAAAGGCCGGGAGACGATCAATACGAAAAATAGAATTCATAATTCAACATACATAGGGCGTTCAAAACGAATACCTTGCTGGCACTTGTGCCTGGCTCCAACCGGAATTACAAGAACCAGGTTCTTCTTGGTAGATTACGGTAGATAATCGCCAATCCGGTCCACGACCAGAACCGAGACTCCTTCGTCAGGATACACTAGAAGCGCTGACGAATTCTGCACGAACGGATTCTTCTCGTCGAATCGGCCGGAACGAATTCCGGCGACTCGAGGCGGCGGCGGCGGCGACGGCGTGTGTGGAGAGGAGGGGAGGCGGCTACCTTTTTTGCTAGGGTTTTGTGTTGTTGCAAGTTGTGATATGAGTTAGTTTCAATTAAGTCTCTTAATCATATTTAAATAGATTAAGCGTTGGACTTGGACCGGCCCAACGGGCCCGGGTCCAACAATGAACATTCAGTTCATCTCCACCACCGAGACTTCATCGCAACTCCGATCGCCGATCAGATCGGACCGATCGACTCAGTTTCCAAAACTGAATAATATGATACGAAAAACCATTTTTCAGAACCCCTATTAGGATAAAATTTATGGTTTTGGTGATAACAAAATGGAACAAATTATCTGGTGTTGTCTATTGGAAAGAAAAACCAGTCGACTGGAATGCTTTTTAGTTGCGAGGAACAGTATATCAAGACGCAAGCTTTTGTATTAGAAACGACGGCGTATCAGTGAAGATCATCATAGATCGAACCATGTCCAACAAGGTCCGATTACGACGCTCCACTACACCATTTAGCTGTGGTGTGGCCGGAGGGGTCCACTGTGAGAGAATCCCATTCTCTTTCAGATAGTCCTGAAACTCAGTACTTAAGTATTCACCACCTCGATCAGATCGAAGTGCCTTAATACTTTTGCCTAACTGATTTTCTACTTCAGCCTTGAACTCCTTGAACCTTTCAAAGGATTCAGACTTGTACTTCATCAAGTACAAGTACCCGTACCTAGAGTAATCATCGGTAAAGGTGATGAAGTATGTGTGACCATATTTAGTACCAATACTAAACGGGCCGCACACATCAGTATGGATCAAATCCAATAGGCCTTGGGCACGTTCACCTTGCCCTTGAAGGGTTGCTTGGTCATCTTTCCTTTCAGAAAGTATTCACAAGTCGGTAGGGAGTTGATGTCTGACAGATCAAACAAGTCACTCCTAACTAGCTTGTTCATCATACTTATGGAAATGTGGCCTAGCCTAGCGTGCCAAAGTTGTGCTGGGTTCAAGTTATCGTGTTTCCGTTTAATCGTTGTTGTGTATGTTTCGACATCGCGAGTTGGAACGTCTTTTAATCTTAAGGTGTATAGATCGTTTTCGCATTCCCCAATTCCATTTAAACATTCATTCTTGTAAATATTGCAAATCGAATTGGCAAACATACAAGAATATCCATCTCTATCAACCATAGGAATAGAAATAATGTTTTAATTAATTCAGGAACAAATAAAACGTCTCGTAACAACAACTTAAAATTTGAAGACAGAAATAAGTAAACATCTCCTATAGCTATAGCAGCAACTCTTGCTCCATTGCCAAGCCTCAAGTGGGTCTCACCCCAGATATGAGATCCACATCCGGTATCAAGTACCCAAGAAGTTGAATTTAGAGACATATTTATTTCAATATAGAACATACCTTTTGCAGTTCGCAACTGCTCGAGGTACTCCTTGCAGTTCCTCCTCCAATGCCCAGCCTTGTGGCAGTGGTGGCAGACGTCCTCGCTCTTGTTAGGCTTAGAAGCCTTTGCCTTCGGCTTCTTGGCAGACTTTTCCTCTTTCACAGGAGCAGAACGCTTCTTGCTCTTGCGTCTGGGTCCTTTCTTCGCAGAGGAAGAAGAACCCAGAAGGAGGACGGGTTTGTCCTTCTTTGTAGTCCCCTCGAACACTACAAGTATGTTCACCACCTCTTCAAGAGTGGCTTCCAGCTTGTTCATGTTGAAGTTGACCACAAAGGGGTCAAATGCAGCGGGTAGTGAGAGGAGAAGTACATCCACAGACAGCTCATGTGGAAGTGAGATATCAAGGCCCGACAGCTTTTCAATGAGCCCAATCATGCGAAACCCATGCTCGCGGACCGAAGTCCCATCGCGCATGCGACTCGTCATCAGCTCCTTGACAGCCGTGAACCTCTCATGTCGAGAGTTCTCCCCGTACAGCTCTTTGAGATGATGAAGTATGTCAGCAGCATACTTCGTCTTCTCCAAACGCCGTTGCATTTCATTGGACATCGATGCCATCACATAGCATCGAGCTTTAACCTCATCGTCACGCCATTTGTCAAGCGTAATCAGCTCCTCAGGGCTGATATCGGCAGGGGCTTCCTCCGGAGGAGACTTCTCTATCGTATAGAGAAGCTTCTCCGAAACCAAAACAAGATTAAGGTTGCGGAGCCAGTCTTGATAGTTAAGACCAGTGAACCTGTTGCTATCCAGTATAGCAGCAAGTGGATTTTTCATCAAAACCATTTTTATAGCAGTTATACTGAAAAGAAAACAGACATGCATTACTGACTATATAAAAATAAACGCTAAGACATAAAACATGGTCATTTAGTTTTATGAATTACCCTCCCACTATTTTAACGATTTCACCACCCTCTAATGAAATCGAGAAAACAGGTTTCTTTAGTGGGTACACGGAGCCCAATCAAGCGACCATGACCCCGAATAATATCAGCCATCCATGACCCCTGAAAGGTAGTTTCCGATTGCAACCGGTGCAACCTCCATGTATTCACCTCACGTATTTTGCAATTTTAATTGTATCAAATTGGGCTTAAAACAATTCTAGGCCCAAAAATCTCAAAATTTCAAAATCGACCAAAAGGGGCCCGACATCGAATATCGGCCCGAAAACTTCACGGGCTGCCCGGGACAGGCCCGAACAAAACCCTAGGTTAGACCAGCCGTCACGACATCGCCAGAGACTCGCCGGAGCGGCGGCCGGCCACGGCGCCGCCGCCACTACGAAGAACACGGCGGCAGCGCGCGCACCATCACGCGAAGCACAACGCAGCGCAACGCCGCGCGCGCAACGTCGACCAGCGCCTTCGCACGCCGCATAAGCGTCGACTCGTCTGGCCAGCAAGCATGCAGCGGCGCTTCCCCACATCGCGCAACGTCTCGGCCAGCGCCGCCCTCCTCGCGCGCACACCACTAGCAAGTGTCGACCATCCTCGCGCGCAGCAGCGCTCCCAGCAGTCGGCCACCGTGCAACGATTTGCACGAGGCTGTGCGGCCTGAGGCGCGACCAGGCGCGCAACTTACCGGCCACGATGCGCGACGGGCGCGCAAGCTTCGGCCGTCGCTCGCGCGACAAGCGTGCGGCCATCACGCGCGATGGTGCTCGTCGTGGCCGGTAAGTTGCGCGCCGGGCGGTCGATGTGCGACGATATTTCGGCCATCTTGATCTGAAATTCATTGTTAGATACAATTCAGGCAATTTCGTATGATCAGATCCGAAAACACTGGCTCTGATACCACTGTTGGGGATCCGGATCCGCCCCTCGGCGAGGCAGCGGAAGAACAAAGAATAAAGGCCGGGAGACGAACAATACGAAAAATAGAATTCATAATTCAACATACATAGGGCATTCAAAACGAATACCTTGCTGGCACTTGTGCCTGGCTCCAATCGGAATTACAAGAACCCGGCTCTTCTCGGTAGATTGCGGTAGATAATCGTCAATCCGGTCCACGACCAGAACCGAGACTCCTTTGTCAGGCTTCACTAGAAGCGCTGACTAATTTTGCACGAACGGATTCTCCTCGTCGAATCGGCCGGAACAAATTCCGGCGACTCGAGGCGGCGGCGCAAGGCGGCGTGTGTGGAGAGGAGGGGAGGCGGCTACCTTTTGTGCTAGGGTTTTGTGTTGTTGCAAGTTGTGATATGAGTTAGTTTCAATTCTCTTAATCATATTTAAATAGATTAAGCGTTGGACTTGGACCGGCCCAACGGGCCCGGGTCCAACAATGAACATTCAGTTCATCGCCACCACCGAGACTTCATCGTAACTTCGATCACCGATCAGATCGGACCGATCGACTCAGTTTCCGAAACTGAACACAATGATCTGAAAAACCATTTTTCAGAACCCCAGTGCAAAAAGACCGTTTTGCCCCTCAACAGCGGGAAACCCCGGTTTGACCCCTGTTGACTTTTAGGAAGTCGCACTTCCCGAAATCCTCTTCTCGTGCTCAACACATTGAGCTGAACATTCGTGCGGGAATCTCGAATCTAGTACTTGTGTGACCCTCAATGGTTCAGGGATACAGCTAGCCAGTTGGTCGTGGTTAGCGTACAGTACGGTCCTTTGAATCCATATATCCCGATCAGATCAACGACCATTGGTAAATCGAGAGTCGCTAAAGATCCGATAACTATGCATACATCTTGGAGATCGAATAGTGACATCACGAGTGTAACTAGGTAAACACATTTACCTAAAACACTTCTAGTACTCTGCCAGAGATTTATACACTATTATCCCCTCAGATAGCATAGGATATCCACGCATGTCTGCGAGTGGTGAATCCTCGACAACGATGCATCGACTCCTACATGCATCGGGGTCTCACCCAATCCCGATGCCTTATGACCCCAAGTGAGTCGGCAAACGGGTCAAAGTGAGACGCCTATCATGTAGAGTCTCAATGACGTTTCGAGTCGTGAGCACTATTAGATGTGTTTCATGATAGCCGTCATACCCACTATCGCATCTAACATACGTTTCAGTGCATTCTAGGTCTTTACTCAACGCAATTGTAAATCATTACACACATAATGAAAGCAAAGAATGCCATATAAGTAAATGCGAATATCATATATAAAGACTGTTTGTACAAGAGTCTATAAAAACCCACAAGTTGGCTAGTTGGGCATCTACTCTAACAGAATCCAGGCCGTAGAAGTCCCACTTCTCGCCAGACATAGGCCTAAAACGCACAATCCCATGGAAGCAGTCCACGGAAGACCTATAGTTGGACAACACATCCATCCCAACTATGCACTCGAAATCCTGAGCATCAAACGGATCAAGTTCGCCAACAGGACATGCTCACCAAACCGCAACACGCCATCCAACAAAACTTCCTGGGAGAACAGACTTCACACCACCAGGGGTAGAAACAGAAACGGCATCGCGCAAAGGAATGGTACACAGACCATGCTCAATAACAAACGAATCAAAAATAAACGAATGCGATGCACCGATGTCAAACAACACACGAGCAGTAAAGTCAAAGACAAGACATGTACCTCCAATCACCCGGCTCGGTGTCTCCTCGGCCTGCTCCCTCGTAATGGCGTTAACCCGAGCATGCTGGGGTCCTGAGAAGAAAGGCTGAGACGACTGCCCAAAGCTCGAAGGGCCAGGCTGCTGAAACGTCCTAAACTGAGTCTCACCTAATCGGGGCTGCTGAAACTGTTGAGAATGGCCCCTAGACTGACCTCCATGACCCTGAGGCTGGGCCGCAGTCTGCTGTGATCCAGCTGACGGACACACTCTCGCAAAATGCCCGTACTGACCACAGATGTTGCAGGAACCCTGCACACTAACACACTGCGTGGAATGATGCTTCCCACCACAAAAGCCACAAAACTCAGTCCGAGATCCACTGCTACTCGAACTGCTAGAACCAGAAGAGCCAGAACCCGACTTCTTCTTGAACTACTGACCTCGGGGTCAAAACCTCTGACGGCCAGACTGCTGCGCCACATGTGGCTGCTGCTGGTGGTGGGGCTGATTGGCTGACTGGGAGGATTGAGAAGACTGCGCTTCCTGAATGGCAGGACGACCACCTTGCGGTGCCTGTTGTCGACGAGCACTACGACTCCGCATGCCCTCCTCGAGATCAAGGGCACTATCCACTGCCTCAGCATACGTTTTGGGTTTGCTGGTCAACACCATCTGATAAAGCTCATCATTCAAACCATCAATAAATCGAGTCCGCGTGGCCCTCTCCTGGCCAGAAACATGGGGAACGTACGCCAACAAGGAAGAGAACCGACGCGCATACTACCTCACGGACATGGAGCCCTGCTCCAAACGATCAAACTCCCGCTCATGGGCGTTCACATAAGATTCCGGTACATACTCCTGCCGTAAGGTGGTTCAGAAACTATCCCAAGAGATCCCAACTCCGGTCTCCAGCAAAGTACTCGAAGCACCTCGCCACCAGAGCTCTGCGGCCTTCCTAAGCAAGAGAGTCACTAAACTCAACCGAAGATCGTCATCATACTGAACTCGGTCGAAAAGAGCAATAATATTCCGGAGCCACGAATCCGCATCCTCACTGGACTCGTCACCATTGAAAACTGGAGGGTTCATCCTCTGAAACCGAGCGATCACCACATCCATCCGCTCCACCGGGGGAGGCATATCACCAACTTCCTCCTCTTCACTAACACGAGTGTGACTGCGAGCACTACGCCTATCCCCGTTCTGTCCTGCTGATTCCTCAAACATCCCCTACCTCTAGCACGACGTCTAGGCGGCATCTACGAAAACACTCAACAAGATCAAGCAAAACAGAACAAATACGGCATAGATAGCATATAACACAGAAATATGCAGCACGTAGTCACATAACCAAGCACATGCAACACACAACACTGTGCATAGACTCGAGTGAGATCAAAAAAATTGAGCTTATCCCAGCTTAACCTCTGATACTAAAAATGTCAGGCCTCGTGTTCTAAACCGAGTAAAATCATACAAACACATGCGGAAGCTATCAAAAAGCGGGTAAAATTTTTTGATTTTGGCCTGACGGTTTAAAACAATATAATTTAAAATAAAGCGATACTCAAAATATATCCCAGTTTATAAAAACAACAACTGTAAAGCATACAACAACCACAACCACATGTATCAGTCTCTAACTACGGGGTACAATAACGAAGCGCAGGGCATCCCCTGGCTAATTGATACATATATATATATATGCTATACGCAACTGGGACACGCTAACCACCTCCCAGGGCGCCACCAGCAAGGTTTAAACTACGACCAGCTGTAAAACCTGGGTTCCATGAAAACAACACAAACAAGGAACAAACCAAGCCCCAGAGGGACATGGTGTCAAACCCCAGTACGGAGAGCAACTATAAATCAGCAGTAAACAGCAGGACATCCCCTGGCTAATTGATACATATATATATATATGCTATACGCAACTGGGACACGCTAACCACCTCCCAGGGCGCCACCAGCAAGGTTTAAACTACGACCAGCTGTAAAACCTGGGTTCCATGAAAACAACACAAACAAGGAAACAAACCAAGCCCCAGAGGGACATGGTGTCAAACCCCAGTACGGAGAGCAACTATAAATCAGCAGTAAACAGCAGGAATAAAATGCAGATGCTATGAATGAGATGCTGAACAACAACTGATGACTCCAACCAAAAAATGAAGTCAAGGAACTCAATGCACAGCTCAACAGAATCTGCAACAAACGGTGGCCACTGGGTGTGTTCCAAGTGTGGTAATGAGCCACTCTCCGGGACACAACACCCGAATACCAGATGCATCAAACGACTTGACCTGCAGTTGCCCAACCTATGAACTGTGGTAGTTAGCCACTCGGCACATAGGGGCTAACATAACCCATCAGGGAAATGAGAGTGCGGTATTGCCGCTCTCCCTCGCATCCTGGTAAGAAACAGAGCAAGAACAACGAAGCAATGGTTGCAAAAGCGGAAATGAGATGCTAATGTGTGTATGCTACATGCTGGACAATAACAAGCATAATAATATGAAACATACTAAACCTCTAAATTTTTTTTTTTAAAAGCCGACGTGGAATATACGTATGCTGAAAGCTATAAATAAAAAACCCATAACTTAAGCATTTAAAAATAACATCTCAACATTCGATAAAACCACTGCAAAATCCTTAATCCACATCTCACAAGCTAACATAAAAATCATAGTATTCAAAAACTGTTTGCGGAAAACTGAACTTGTTCAAAACAAATAACATAAAGTAAACTGAGTGGTCACGGGGTAACAGCCGCAGAGGAGCATCAGACGTCCTCACCGGCGGTCGGAGTAATATCATCAACATTATCATGCTCACCTGAACCATATAAACCTAGTGAGCCTAAAGGCCCATCATGCTATATCCGCTAATAACAAGGTACATATAGTAAAACCACATACAAGCACATAAGTGTATAAACATAATTTTCATGACATGCGTGCAATAAAAGGCCTTAAAACGTTAAATCATGCTGTAGTCGTACATAAATCATCATAACATATATGTTAAGGCATAGCATAATACATAACATAACTAAAAAGAACATGTGAGTCGTATCCATGAAGTGAGAGCCGTTAAATTCGGTTGATCAATCTATAAACCAACGTACGTGGCGGTGTGGTTCACCCGACCTTACCTAGGGATCCCTATCTGTCACACCTCTATGCTTGCCACTTCACCATGTCGTGATCACATGGATGCATAGGCTCATAATCGTTATACATTAACAAGGGATCCCCGGGCCCGGCTAACTCCCATCATTACTTTGCCCCACCACACTTCAATTTCTCAAAAACATTTTCATACATGCCTTAACATAATTTAAACTTTCATGATGCATGCGTTTCATAAAAATCATGCAACTTTAAAACCTTGGCCCATCAATATATTCTAATTTTCTTTAAATATTACATACTTAAAATACATAACCTGGTACATATAAAATTAAAAGTATATTCATGGGCCTTTGCATTATTTTTCTTCGGCCCGGTCAAGGACTGGCTCAAGCAACTGGCCCACTAATTATAAATCCCAAAGCCTCAACTCAAACTTAGACAATCCTAAGGAATATCGTTAAAAATGCTTAAAATTCATAAAAATAAATATCAACCCAAAGTCCACTAATTTGGCTAAAAACCCAATTTAATTAAAAATTCCAGCAACTTAAAATTGATTTTGACTTAAAATCATTGACCCAAAAATAATTTTGACCGAAACTAATTTTAACTTAAAAAGTTGACTTGACCCGGCAAAAACGACCCGAACTTTAAAAATAAAATAACCCGGCCCAAAAATAAAATAACTCGGACCGAACTTCAAATATTGACTCGACACTTAAACAACTCGACCCGCCCCAATTGAACCGACCCATAGGTCCAAACGAACCGGCCCAAACGAAACACTCAACCCTAAACCTAAAATACACTCTCCTGCACAAGCTGCCTCCACGACCAGTCTCCGGTTTTTATCCATGCTCCGGCCACCACTGCCAGAGCCCTTCCGTCTGGACCACCCCTAGGTCTAGACGGTTCTAACGTGACCGACCTTGCCTCAAACCGTGACCTAACCAGGGAGAAATGGTCACTGCAAGTGGACGCACCAGCCATACTGCGGGCCGCGCGACCACCTGATGGTATTCTCGTTCGTTATCCTTGCTCCGGCCACCACTTCCAGAGCCCTTCCGGATGGACAGACCCCAGGTCCTGGCGGTTCTAACAAGACCAACCTTGTCCCAAACCGTGGCCGCAACTGGACGCACGAAGGTTGTGAACCAGACGCATGCGACACACAGTAAACACACACTGCACGGTGTAAAACTTGAAGCCACCGGTTCGACCCTTAAACCTCCACTTAGAACCACGAAAATCCACTCCTAGGACCACCATGAACCACTTAACAACGAGCCCAGACCCCTCAAGAAGACCATGAACCGAAGCCATGCAAAAGAATTCAAAACCGTGAGGTTCACGTGAAGAGAGACATATGATCATGGACATGTACATTGAGATCTGAAACATTCACATAAAATTCATGCATAATCTTTGTAAAAACAGTATATTATGATTTATATGGTGAGAAAATAAAGAATATAACATGTCTTGGTTGATAGAGAAGCGAAAATACGTGATACCGGAGCGGAGGACAATGGAGGAGATCACACCTTAGAGTTCAAATGAAAACCTTGCAAATTTTCGGCCACCAAGGGGAGAAAAGAGGCTGGAGTCAGCTGTTTGAGGAGGGATTAGGGTAATTTTCGAGTTAGATGGGTCATGAGTGAATGAGAGTGTACAACAAGACCCTCTACCTTGTTTTAAATCAAATTAAAAGGCGTAATCCCAAAACTAACCCTCCTTTAATTAAAAAGGCCTAACAATGTCCCTCCTTTAATTAAAAAGGACCTAACAATGTTAAAAATTCAGACTCCAAGCCTTTAATTTTCGTAACATGAGGTCTCTCAATTTTAAAAGTGTCATAAAAGTCATAAAAATGGCCCGTATAGGCGAAAAACGGGTCCCCCTCGATAACCGTGCATAAAATCTCATTATTTTGGAAATTTTACATAAAATAAAAATATTTTGCTTTAAAATATGTCTAAGGACTAAAACATTTAAATATTTTTGATTTGGTCGTCTCCAGACTCGTCCCGCTTACCGGTCTCAAACCGTATGTAACACATAAAATCATCATATAAACACATACATGACATGCAAATCATATTAACATAAGGTTTTTCCTCCTAGTCATGCATTCAATTCACGTAATTATGATTTCTGGGCGTTACAACTCTCCCCCCCTTATAGAAATTTTGTCCCCGAAATTGAGTTACGTACCGAAAAGCTCTGGATAGCGCGTCCGCATATCGGCCTCGGTCTCCCAGGTAGCCTCATCTGCTGAGTGATTCTGCCACCGGACCTTGACCATCGGAATCCTCCGTGCTCTAAGTCTGCGCTCCTCTCGTTCTAAGATCTGAACTGGTCGCTCCTCAAAAGATAAGTCTGGTGCCAACTGGAGCGGCTCAAAATCCAACACATGAGATGGGTTCATGACGTACTTCCGAAGCATCGAAATATGGAACACGTTATGTGCTGCTGACAGACTGGGTGGTAGTGCTACACGATATGCTAACGTACCGACCCTCTCCAAAATCTCAAACGGTCCAATGAATCTTGGACTGAGCTTGCCTCTCCGGCCGAAGCGCATCACGCCCTTCATAGGCGATATCCTCACAAATACATGGTCCCCTACTGCCAACTCCAGATCTCGTCGTCTCCGATTGGCATAACTCTTCTGACGACTCTGAGCTGTCCTCATCCGATTCCGTATCCTGGTCACAATGTCCGCTGTCTGCTGAACCAACTCTGGCCCAGTCAAAATCCTCTTGCCAACCTCATCCCAATGCACGGGAGACCTACACCTTCTCCCGTACAAAGCCTCATAAGGAGCCATCCCAATCGATGCCTGAAAACTGTTATTGTACGTGAACTCAACCAAGGGCAACCTACAGTCCCACGTACCCTGAAAATCTATCACGCAGGCTCTCAACAAATCCTCTAGAATCTGGATGACTCTCTCAGACTGTCCGTCTGTCTGTGCCCACGTACCCTGAAAATCTATCACGCAGGCTCTCAACAAATCCTCTAGAATCTGGATGACTCTCTCAGACTGTCCGTCTGTCTGTGGGTGAAAAGCCGTACTGAATGATAGCTTGGTCCCCAATGCAGCATGCAAGCTCCTCCAAAACGCAGAAGTAAACCTGGAATCCCTATCTGACACAATAGAGACTGGTATGCCATGCAGCCTGACAATCTCCCTAATGTATAGCTCTGCATACTGCGTCAATGTGAAAGTGGTCTTCACTGGTAGAAAGTGTGCGGACTTGGTGAGTCGATCCACAATCACCCAAATCGCCGTAAAGCCTCTGGGACTCCTGGGTAAACCAACCACAAAATCCATCGTGATGTTCTCCCATTTCCACTCAGGGATAGGGAGTGGCTGTAGCAACCCTGCTGGTCTCTGGTGCTCTGCTTTGACCTTCTGACAGGTCAAACACTCTGATACAAGTCGTCCGATATCCCTCTTCATCCCTGGCCACCAGTAAAGTGTCTGTAATTCCCTACATCTTCATACTCCCTGGGTGAATGGAATACGTCAATGCATGGGCCTCGGATAAGATCTCAGCTCTCAACTGCTAAATGTTGGGTACCCACATGCGACCCCTAAAACGGACTATCCCATCCTCAACTGTGTACAAACCTCGTCCTCTAGCCTCATCTCTCTGCCTCCACTACTGTAACTGCTCATCTGCAGCCTGGCCGTCCATAATCCGATCTCGAAGAGTCGGCTGAACTGTGAGTGCTGCGAGGCTAGGCGCACGTCCTACTGAATAAAACTCCAATCCAAATCTCTGAATCTCCGTCTGCAGTGGTCGCTCCACTAATAAACACGCCACCACTGAAGTCTTTCGGCTCAAAGCGTCTGCTACAACATTAGCCTTACCCGGATGGTAGCTAATGTCACAGTCATAGTCCTTCACCAACTCTAACCATCTGCGCTGCCTCATGTTCAGCTCCTTCTGGGTGAAGAAGTACTTGAGGCTCTTATGGTCGGTGAAAATCTGACACTTCTCGCCATACAGATAGTGTCTCCAAATCTTCAGTGCGAACACTACTGCTGCAAGCTCCAGATCATGCTTCGGATAGTTCTGCTCATAACTCTTCAGCTATCTCGACGCATACGCAATAACCTTACCTCCCTGCATCAGAACTGCACCCAAACCTCTCAAAGAAGCATCTGTATACACCACAAACTCCTCGTGGTCCACTATCATAGCTAATACTGGTGCTGAAGTAAGGGCCTCCTTCAGCTGATCAAAGCTCCTCTGACACTCGGTGCTCCACACATACTTCGCATTCTTCTTGGTCAAGGCTGTCAAGGTGTGAGGATTGAGAATTTGGATTAGTGGTTAATTGTTTTGATTTGGGATTAATCACGTGATTTTGAGGTTCCTGCTGAATTTGTGAGTGTCACGTTAATTTTGGAGAAAACTGGCAGCAGCATGTTACTGTAGCTCGTGCTGGTGAATTTTGAATCAGCAGAGATGGCGTCAGCGTGACGCAAGGAAAGCTGCTGTTTTAGTTCGAGTTTGAGGAGAGCTGCTGGCAGACGTTGCGCGTAGCGTGAGATTGAGCGAGGAAGTGACACGCATTGGTCAACATTTTGGAGTGTTGACTATTGATTTCAACAGAGGCGCTTGTGAACAGTGATCAGCTGATGGTTCGTGGAATCAGTCGCGAGAGCTATCGATAGATATGATGACGTAGGCGTGACGTATTCCTTGCTGCTGGTAGTGATTGCGTTGTGTTGGTTGCTGCTGATCAGCAGGCGCGCTTATGCAAGAGCGTTGAGAAGCGGCGTCGTTTGATTAAGTGGAAACGCTGCGTTGGAGCTTTGTGTTTAGAGATCAGCTGTTGGCAGCTTTGCTTACGTATATAAAATGATGTCGTTTGAGTTTGTAGGTGCGTCGTCGTTTTGAGTGTTTTCTCGCGACCAGCAGATGGATTGCTTTGTAGATAGAGCTGTTATCAGCTCTTGGTTGTATTGCTTGCGAGAGCTGTTGTCAGCTGGTGGTTGCTACGGCGTCGTTTAGATAAGTTGGAATGGTTTCGTTTTGAAGGTTTTCGTGTCGATTGTTGTTAGTTTTTGCTGCTGAATTTTACGAAAAGTAAAGAGAAGATTGCTGCTGATAGACTTCTGTTGAATACTTCGATGGATCTGAGTTTGTAGGTGCGTCGTCGTTTTGAGTGTTTTCTCGCGACCAGCAGATGGATTGCTTTGTAGATAGAGCTGTTATCAGCTCTTGGTTGTATTGCTTGCGAGAGCTGTTGTCAGCTGGTGGTTGCTACGGCGTCGTTTAGATAAGTTGGAATGGTTTCGTTTTGAAGGTTTTCGTGCGATTGTTGTTTAGTTTTTGCTGCTGAATTTTACGAAAAGAAAAGAGAAGATTGCTGCTGATAGACTTCTGTTGAATACTTCGATGGATCTTAGTGAATCAGCAGGCGAAGATTGAGAAGTATTTATAGAAGTGTTGATTGACACTTAGAAATATTTTGAACCAGCCATTTCTTATCTTCTTCTCCAACCCTCGTCGAGCTACTGTTCACCGAGACATTTCTTCCCTAGATTTCCATTGCATCCAGCCTTTGTTTTTGGAGATCTTTGTGGCGCTGAATTCCCCTTGCTTAGCTCTTTCGTTTGCTACCCTTTTGAGACGATTGAATTGCGCTGGAAGTGGAAACGCGAAGCTGCTGGACTTCGAAGCTTTTGAGAGCAGTCTGTGCTTGCGTTCTTCTGCTAGCGTGAGCTTTTGGGTGAGCAATTCTTGTGGTTTGAGCTCGGTTTTCAGTAGTTAATGCCTGCGTATAAGTGTAAGATTTAAGTATGCTTCTGGCCGTAGGGTTAGCGCGATTTAGTAGCAGAATTGAGCTAAGATTTTAGCTATGTTGTAACAGATTTCAGCTTCTAGGAAGTTTCCTGCTGCGTGATTTGAGCCAGGAGAAATCTGTTAGGTAAATTGAAGAAGAAAAGTACGAATTGAGCAGCTCTTAGCAGTTTGAGCTTGAACATGCCTATTATTCGATGCTGTGATATCGGTGGCAGTATGGATATGTGCTTACGTGAATCAGTTACTGTTTTGATTGAAGGTGTATACTGTTTTACGTTATGCATATTATGTATTGAGCATGACTATTGAATGGCATTCATGCATACATCTTGAGCCTGTTTTACAGATTTGAATTGATACCTGATTTGGGTGCCACGTTGTGACTGGCCGACTGTTGAGTCGTGTCTGAAATGTCCAACGCTATCGTCGGAGCGGTGACTACCGGATACGAGTGTCTACCGCCGAGTTGTGATGGGCTGACGGGCCCTGATGATCACGGACCGATGATTTCCCGGTTGATAGACCGTGGTATAGAGGCGACTTGATTTGATGATGATGACGCTCAGGTGGATGACGTCACTAGGCAGATAGGTGGAATGGAGTTAGTCTTAGCCCGATTTCAGAGGACGAACCCATCGACGTTGGCCGGTACTGAGGGTGGCGCTAGGGCTGAGGCGTGGCTTGTTCAGATGGAGGAGCTATTTGATACCCTGGAGTATGCTCCAGAAAAGAGACTGAAGTTGGCAGTGCTGTAGCTGCGAGATGATGCTCAGCGCTGGTGGAGGAGTACTTCGAGGATGCTTCGAGATAGTGGGACGATGCTCACTTGGGATGTTTTCTGCGAGGCCTTTCGACGCGAATACACCCCAAAGTCCTACTTCGCTAGTCGGGAACGTGAGTTTGATAACCTGAAGCAAGGTGATATGCGTGTGGCCGTGTATGCGAGGTGGTTTTCTGCGCTTCTAGTGTACATGCCAGCTGTGGCGAACCAAGAGCGAACAAAGAGGAACAAGTTTTTGAAGGGCTTGAGACCTGATCTGTATCGGATGGTGCTGTCTGGGTCCCCGGCGACTTTTATGGACGCAGTGAACAATGCAGTGGATATCGAGGAGAGTTTGATGGATCCTGAGGCTCCAGTGCATCAGACGACCGCACGTGCTTCTCAGCCAGCTCAGGCGATGTCGTAGTCGTACCAATCTCCTCAGGGGTCACAGCAGTCGAGTCGCCAACAGTTCAGACCTAGAGGGAAGCAATTCAAGAAGAAGGGCCATTCGAGTTCTTCTGGTTCAGTGAGCTCTGGTTCTGGTAGTGGTTCTGGTAGCGGTTCTGGAGGCGGATTTTGTAGTCAGTGCGGAGGGAGACATGAGAATTCGCAGTGTCGGGGAGTCTGAGGACTCTGCCACCTTTGTGGTCAGTCGGGACACTTCGCTAGAGCATGTCCTTCGATTGGAGGGCGGTCTACTGGTCAGTCGCAGCAGGGTTCCGCTAGTGGTTCTTCTCAGCGACAGCAGCCTCTTGCTCAGTCCCAGCGACCTAGTTTTCAGCCTCGTGAGCAGTCGCGTTTTGGAGGACCTTCCCGACCCCCGTTTCAGATTCCCCAGCAGGCGCAGGCGAACACCTTGACAGGAGATCAGGCTGAGGAGACTCCAGGCATGGTGATTAGAGGTACATGCTCTATTTATGATTATCCTGCGAGAGTTTTGTTTGACACTGGTGCATCACACTCCTTCATTTCTGAAATGTTTGTGTTTGAGCGTGGGTTGAGTTCTTCCCCACTGTGTGATGTTGTTTCTGTGTCTACTCCTGCCGGTGTGAATTTGTGGTCTCGAGAGGTAGTAGTAGATTGCCTGATTAGGTTTGATGAGCATGTTTTGGTGACCAATTTGATTGTGTTGGGGATTAGAGATTTCGACTGTATTTTGGGAATGGACGTGTTATCTAGCTATAAGGCTACCGTCGATTGCTTCCATGGTGTGGTGATATTTCGCCCTGATACGGGTGAGAGGTGGGATTTCTACGGCACAGATTCGAGGTCGAAGATTCCCCTAGTATCCGCTATGGAGATGTTTAGCCTGCTATCGCTAGGTAATGCAGGATTCATGATTTATGCACTTAATAGTTCCCAGGAGCAGCGATTAGAGTTGAGTGACATCCCCGTTGTTCGAGAGTTTCCCGACGTGTTTCCAGATGAGATTCCTGGATTCCCTCCTCGTCGTGAGATCGACTTCAGTATTGAGTTAGTGCCTGGTACCGCCCCGATTTCTAGAGCTCCTTACCGGTTGGCGCCCGCAGAGTTGAAAGAGCTGAAGGAACAGTTGAGCGATCTATTAGAGAAAGGCTTCATCAGACTGAGCATGTCGCCTTGGGGAGCTCCGATTCTGTTTGTGAAAAAGAAAGATGGCACTATGAGGATGTGCGTGGATTTCAGACAGTTGAATAAGGCCACGGTGAAGAACAAGTATCCTCTGCCGAGGATTGATGACTTGTTCGATCAGCTGCAGGGATCGGTTGTTTACTCGAAGATTGACTTGTGCTCTGGTTATCACCAGTTGCGAATTAGAGACGCTGATGTGGCAAAGACAGCCTTCCGGACTCGATATGGGCATTTTGAGTTTCTTGTCATGCCTTTTGGATTGACGAATGCCCCTGCTGTCTTTATGGATTTGATGAATTGCGTCTTCAGCGAGTATATCGATCGGTTCGTTATCGTCTTCATAGATGACATCTTGGTGTACTCGAGGAGAAAGAGAGAGCACAAGGAGCATTTGAGACTTGTATTGCAGAGATTGAGAGACTCGCAGCTCTATGCCAAATTCAGCAAGTGCGAGTTTTGGCTCGACAGGATTATCTTTTTGGGTCACGTGATTTCGGCACAAGGAATTTCGGTAGATCCGAGCAAGGTCTAAGCAGTGCTTAACTGGGAGAGACCTCGGAACGTTTCAGAGATCCGTAGTTTCTTGGGGTTGGCCGGCTACTATAGGCGTTTCATTGAGAAGTTTTCTTCGATAGCCTGGCCTATGACGCAGTTGACTCAGAAAGATAAGAGATTTGTATGGACTGATGAGTGCGAGTACAGTTTTCAGACGTTGAAGGAGAAGTTGACTACTGCTCCTGTGTTGACCTTACCGTCTGGCTCCGGAGGATTTGTTGTGTGCTCTGATGCTTCTCTAAGTGGTTTAGGGTTTGTTTTGATGCAGAACGGGTACGTGATTGCGTATGCGTCTCGACAGCTGAAGCCTCACGAGACGAGGTACCCGGTTCATGATTTGGAGTTGGCTGCGATAGTGTTTGCCTTGAAGATTTGGCGGCATTATCTCAATGGTGAAGAATTTGTGGTGTACACCGACCACAAGAGCCTGAAATATATCTTCACGCAGTCGGATTTGAATATGAGGCAGCGACGCTGCATGGAATTGCTTAAGGACTTCGATTGTGAGATTCAGTATCAGCCTGGGCGTGTGAACTTAGTAGCCGGCGCTTTGAGCAGAAAGACCCAGCATGATATGTTAGCATCCTTGAGTATTTCGAAAGTTCATGAGGAGTTGAGTACTTCTGGTTGGCGATTCCAGCCGGGTGATCAGTATTTCTTTGTTTCGTATCTTCAGGTGGAACCGCAGATTGTGATGAACATCAGGGAGGCGCAGAGGACCGACCCCTATATCCATGAGCTGAGGATTAAGGCGCAGTCAGGTCAGTCTGATGATTTCTCTGTTGCTTCGGATGGATGTTTGAGATTCAGAGGGAGATTAGTAGTTCCGAACCTGATTGATTTAAAGGAGACACTCATGAATGAAGCACATTGTAGCCGGTACAGTGTGTATCCAGGCGAGCGAAAGATGTACCATGCCTTGAAGTCTCACTACTGGTGGGCAGGTATGAAGAGCGACATTTCTGCTTTTGTTGCTAGATGTCTAAATTGCCAGCAGGTCAAGGCTGAGAGGATGAGACCTGGTGGTTTGCTGCAGAGTTTGGAGGTGCCCCAATGGAATTGGGAGCACATCTCCATGGATTTCGTGACTCATCTACCTCGATCGAGTAGGGGATGTGATGCGATTTGGGTTGTGATTGATAGACTTTCGAAGTCAGCCCATTTCATTCCCTATGATGTGAGGTGCTCGATGAAAAAGATGGCGAAATTGTAGATCGACCATGTGGTTAGATTGCATGGGGTTCCGGTTTCGATAGTGTCTGACAGAGATCCGAGGTTTACTTCTCGCTTTTGGAAGAGTCTGCAGGCAGCAATGGGTTCGAGATTGGCAATGAGCACAGCCTATCACCCACAGACAGACGGACAGTCTGAGCGGACTATCCAGACTTTAGAGGATATGCTGCGAGCGGTAGTGATGGATTTCAGCGGTGGCTGGCAGGATTCGCTTTCTTTGGTGGAGTTTTCGTATAACAACAACTACCAAGTCACTATTGGAATGGCTCCGTTTGAAGCTTTGTATGGTCGAAAGTGCAGATCCCCTATTTGTTGGGAAGAAGTTGGCGAGAGACAGCTTTCTACACCGGAGTTTGTTCAGCTCATGAAAGACCAAATTGATTTGATCCGGAGTAGAATGAAGGCTGCCCAAGACCGTTTCTCGAGTTATGCGAACCGTAGACGTCGACCGCTAGAGTTTGAGGTAGGCGATCGTGTGTTTCTCAATATTTCTCCTTTCAAGAGTGTTATGAGATTCGGATTTAAAGGCAAATTGACTCCCAGATTCGTTGGTCCCTTTGAGATTATCGAGCGGATTGGACAGTTGGCTTATAGACTGAGGCTGCCAGAGGAGTTAGCCGCGATGCATGACGTGTTTCATGTGTCAATGTTGAGAAAATATGAGCCGGATCCGTCCCACGTTTTGAGAACCGACGAAGTTGAGCTGGATTTTGCCTTGAGTTATGTTGAGTATCCGGTGCAGATCTTGGATAGGAAGGAGAAACAGCTGAGGAACAAGATAATTCCGTTGGTGATGGTCCAATGGAGCAAGCATGGCCGAGAAGAAGCAACCTGGGAAGTTGAGGAAAAGATGAGACAGGATTGGCCTCATCTGTTTGAACACTGAACGTGCAGAATTTCAAGGTAAATTTCTGGTTTTGCTTTGAGATTGATGAGTTGATAGTGCTGTTTTGCACGTTTGTTGTGTTTTTCCCTGTGTCTGCCTTTGATTTCGAGGACGAAATCTCTTAAGGTGGGGAGAATGTGAGGATTCAGAATTCTAATTAGCATTCTTCTTGGTCAAGGCTGTCAAGGGCACTGAAATAGAAGAGAAGCCCTTAATGAATTTGCGATAGTAACCTGCCAAGCCCAAGAAACTACGAATCTCCGCTGCATTCTTCGGAATTCCCCAGTTCTGCACTTCTTCCACTTTCGATGGGTCAACAGAAATCCCATCTCTCGACACAATATGCCCCAAGAAAGCCACCTGCTCTAGCCAAAACTCGCACTTGCTGAACTTGGCGTATAAATTGTGCTTCCTCAGAGTCTGCAAAGCTGTCTTCCAGTGCTGCCTATGCTCCTCAAAGCTCCTCGAATAGATCAGAATGTCGTCGATGAACACAATGATAAACTGGTCTAGATACTGCCTGAATACCCTGTTCATCAGATCCATGAAAATCGTTGGGGCGTTCGTCAGACCAAACGGCATCACAAAGAACTCGTATTGGACGTAGCGTGTCCGAAAAGCAGTCTTGGACACGTCCTCCTCTCTAACTCTCAGCTGATGATAGCCAGATCTCAGATCAATCTTCGAGAACACTGAAGCTCCCTGCAACTGATCGAATAAATCCTCAATCATCGAGAGTGGATATTTGTTCTTCACGGTAAATCTGTTCAACTCCCGATAGTCAATACACAACCTCATGCTACCATCCTTCTTTTTCACAAACAGAACTGGCGCGCCCCATGGAGAAAAACTAGGGCGAATGAACCCCTTATCAAGCAACTCCTGAATCTGCTCCTTTAACTCCTTCATCTCAGTAGGAGCTAATCGATACGGTGCCTTAGAGATAGGCACGGTACCTAGCATCAGCTCAATTGAAAACTCAACCTCTCTCTCTGGTGGAACTCCTGCGACATCGTCGGGGCATACATCTACGAAATCCCTGACTACCTCCACGTCAGACAACGAAGGGCCTGCTGAATCTCTTGGAGCAGTAACACTGGCCAAGAACGCCTGACATCCGTGCTCAACCAGCTTCCTGGCCTATAAGAAAGATATGAATCTGGGCTTCCGTTGTCTCCTCGCTGCCTCGAATAATAAAGCCTCCTGCCCTGGCGGTCTGATAGAAACTGTCCGCCACTGAAAATCAATCACTGCTCCGAACTCTATCAGCCAATCCATGCCTAGGATGAGATCAAATCCTGACATCGGCAACACAACTAGATCTGCTTGGACTTCATGATCCTGGAACATCATCATCAGTCCCTAAACCACACTGGTCATCGACAACTCCTCTCCTGAAGGGACCGTCACTACGAGAGCCATACCCAAACTCTCCGGTATAATACCCATCCAGTGCGTGAACGCACTCGAAATAAATGAGCGGGTCGCCCCTGAGTCCAGTAGTGCAAGGGTAGTAACACCAAGCACACGATTCTCTCCTGAAACGGACACAACACACAGGCACGCGCTTATATGTTGTGGATCCGGATCCGCCCCCCGGTCAGGCAGCGGAAGAACAAAAAAACAGAGAACCGGGAGGCGATCAATACGAAAAAGTAATCAACATTCTACGACATTCATAGGATGTTTAGCGTGTTACGTCGCTGGCACTTGTGCCTAGCTCCAACCGGTGTTTCAAGAACCCGGCTCTTCTCGGTAGATTGCGGTAGTTACGCCAATCCGGTCCACGACTAGATCCGAGACTCCTTCGTCAGACTGCACTAGAAGTCCTGACGAGAATAAGCACGAACGGATTCTCCTCGAAAAAACTAGGCCGGAACAAATTCCGGCGAAGTTGGCGGCGGCGTCGGGCGGCGGCGGGCGGCGCACGGCGGCGGCGTGTTTGAGGTGGAGGAGGCGACGGCTTTTGCTTAGGGTTAGGGTTTGCAACAAGTGTGAAGTGTGATTATGAAGTCTAATAAGTCTAATTAAATAGACTTAACAATGGACTTGGGCCGATCCAACGGGCCCGGTT
>KV013343.1:0-25383 GCA_001598015.1 Dorcoceras hygrometricum
CATACGCTTTAGTGTATTCTAGGTCTTTACTCAACACAATTGTAAATCATTACACACATAATGAAAGTAAAGAATGCCATATAAGAAAATGCGAATATCATATATAAAGATCGTTTGTACAAGAGTCAATAAAACCCACATGCCACAAGTTGGCTAGTTGGGCATCTACTCTAACACTATGAGGGCGGTCATACCAGCTGGATTCTGGACTGTGCATGTGTGTTTGTGAAAATTCACATCATGATCACACAGTTGGCTAATGCTAATCAAATTGTAACACAAATTTTCAACAAGTGACACGTAATTTATAACAATGTTACCATGGAAAATCTTACCATTGCCCATAGTTTCACCTGTTGAGTTATCACCAAAGACGATTTTTGGTCCTCTGGAAAATTTGATGTCTGTAAGCAGCTCTTAATTTCCAGTCATATGTCTGGAACATCCACTGTCCAGATACCACTCCGATTTCCCGAACACCTGTAAACAGAAAACTAAAATTGGTAACCAATTTTACTTGGGCCCATATTGGATTAACCCTTTCAGGACCCATACTTGAATTAACTTGAAAGTTTTTCCCGTGTATGTGTCCAGTAGGGTGCGTGCGGATATATTGCATGATCTGTTGAACATTGGTTTCGTATTTTGACCATCCAGATCTCATCTGAGCTGATCAACGTTGTTATGCTTCTTTACCTTCCTCCAACCTTGCCTGAGCTGGTGCAGATCAGGCGACTGTTTACCAGCTTTCGCACGGTATTTGTCCAGCCTATTATTTAGCCAGCTGGGCTTGGAGTTCTCGGGTTCAACATAACGTATACCCCTTCTAGTTTAGCTTAGACACGCTCTGGTCATCATACTTAACCGATTCAAGTGTGTCATGTATCACACTGGCTTTGACAAAACTCATCTTTTTGAGCTTATCGTTTGCTATATTTGATTGAGTACTGGTATCACTAGAGCTTCTTTCTCCAGATCTGAAGCCTAGTCCAGTTTATCATTAAATGGCTTTTGGACTTCATGCAGCTTGCCTACTGAAACCGAAGATCTTGTCCAAGAGCACATCACTTGATTGAGTCTATCTTTTTCAGATGTGAGCTCATTGAATTTGGATCTCAAAGATTCATTCTCTGTTTTCAGCTTACTCAACTCGATTTTTAGATTGTCAGAATCATCAAGCTGTGAACAGCTTGCGTCATCAGACTTGTCTTTAAAACATTCATTTTCAGCTTTAACATCCTCGAATGCTGAGATAACTTCTTGTACTCATAGACCATTTTGTTAACATGGTCTTCTCGTGTAAACATAATATTTGAGAAGTCGAATACCTTTTCAGTGTTGTCTGCCATTAAACACTGTACCTCCTCTTCATTGTCGCTAGATGAGCTGCTGGTGGTGCTCTCATCTGAATCAGTATCAGCCCATTTGCTTTTGCTTTATTCAGCGACTAGCACTTTGCGATCTCGCCTCTTGATGTATGGCTTCTTATCAGTGCGGTGTCGCCTGCGATCTGAATTTCTTTTATCTTCTTGCTACGGTTTGGTGCAGTCCGCAGCAAAATGTCCAGGTGTTAGGATCAAGCGCTTACCACTAGGCCAAAAGCTATAGCTGTTAGCCAAGGTGCAACTTTATTTCTTTATAATGTGGCAGCGTAGAGTGCACCTATTATGTGCGTTAGGGTTGGGCTGTTAGGCCCATGAGTCAGGGGAGGTGCGTGTCTAACTGCTTGTGCTGTCTAAATTCCCTTAGTGATCAGTCTTACCCTTCCCCTAACGTCGGCCCTATCCCCAGCAGAGATAGTATTACCCGTTAAGATCTGGCATCACGTTTTTACAGCCCACATGGCCAACCAGATCAAGCGATGCAACGTCAGCAGCTTGACGTACGAGAACTTCCCAGGAGGTCACCCATCCCAGTACTGTTCTCACCCTTGCACGCTTAACTCAACAATCCTCCCCCCAAGAAGTATATAAAATGCTTCTTGGGAGACTCGAACCCTTGACCTCGCTCTGATACCAATTGTTAGGATCAAGCGCTTACCACTAGGCCAAAAGCTATAGCTGTTAGCCAAGGTGCAACTTTATTTCCTTATAATGTGGAAGCACGGAGTGCACCTATTATGTACGTTAGGGTTGGGCTGTTAGGCCCATGAGTCAGGGGAGGTGCGTGTCTAACTGCTGGTGCTGTCTCAATTCCCTTAGAGATCAGTCTTACCCTTCCCCTACCATCGGCCCTATCCCCAGCAGAGATAGTATTACCCGTTAAGATCTGGCATCACGCTTTTATAGCCCACATTGCCAACCAGATCAAGCGGCACAATGTCAGCAGCTTTACGTACGAGAACTTCCAAGGAGGTCACCCATCCCAGTACTTTTCTCACCCTTGCACGCTTAACTCAACGCCAGGTTTCTTAACGAAGAGGGACATTGCGCCGTTGCTGATCTGCTCAGCTGTTTTCTGCTGCTTTTCTTCTGTAACATCTAGAGCCTGTGTAGGTTGAGACTTGGACGTCCTTCTTCTGATCTGTTTCCAGTTCGAATTCGTATGCCTTTAAATCAGCGAACAGATCGTGCAGCTCCAGCTTTTTGAGATCCTTGGATTTTCTCATAGCCATAGTCTTCACATCCCATTCTTTGGGAAGGGCTCTCATAACTTTCAAGGCTATCTCCCTGTTAGTGTATTCTTTTCCAAGTCTTGCTAGCTCTATCACCACAGAGCTGAATCTTTCGTCAAACTCCAGCATAGTTTCGCCAGGCCTCATCTTTATAGATTCAATCTTTTATTTAGCAACTGTGATCTTGTTCTCCTTCGTCTCTTCATTGTCTTCGCACATCTGGGTCAACTTCTCCCAGATTTCTTTGGCCGTGGCACATGTTTGAATTTTACTGAACATGTTGTTGTCCAGCTTCTTGTAGAGATTGTCTTTGGCCACGTTATCCAGGTTTGACTTCTTTTTGTCTTCTGATGTCCATTCTAGTCTGGGTTTTTCAACCTATTGCGGTGCACCTGAGGAGAGGGCCACTGAAGTATTTGTCTTCATGATCTTTATTGGACTGAAACGAACCAGACTCTAGAATTTATTTTTTAAACATGTGCGGAAGGATAAACTTAAAATATGGCTCGTTCCTTTCTAAAACATTTTCTAAATCATTTTCTCAAAACACTTTAAGCATAAATAAATGAATATTTGAAAACGTTAAAAACATCCAACATCGTAAAAAGAATACTGAAAGCCAACATGTTTAAAAACCATTATCTAGACTGCAACATGACAAAACTGAATCATAAAGGCGGTCACGGGGTACTGCTGCGACAGGCGCTCAGAGGTCCTCACCGCCAGTCGGAATATACTCATCGACAGGATCATCACCTGCACCATTTAAACCTAAGCATGCTCTATCGTAATACATAACAAAGTACATACTAATAAAATCGCATGCAAGCACACACTTGTAGTAAAATAACGTTAAAACATGAATGCGTGCACGATATTAAAACATTGCTTCCTACATTTCATATCGTACATACGTAACATAAACATACATAAGGCATGACGTAACGTAACATGAAAAACATATGAGTCGTATCCGTGAATGTGAGCGGGCGTGTGACTGATCAGTCGAAATAACCAACGTACGTGGCGGTGTGGTTCACCCGACCTCAAGCCGGGATCCCTATATGTCACACCTCTATGCTTGCCACTTCACCATGATGTCAACACATGGATCCATAGACTCATAATCATACATTAAAACAGGGGATCCCCGGGCCCGGCTACCCGGCTAGCGCCCATCATTAAACTTTGCCACATCACTTCAATCCCTCGGGTTTTATCTTAAAAGGGACATGCCTGATCGTTTCATAAAATCTCATTATGCGTGCATTTCTTAAAATCATGCAATTTAAAAGTTTAGCCCGTTAATGTATAATTAATTCTTTCCTTTAAAACATTTACGTACATAGCATACTACATATATGATTAATTATACATTTACGGACTTTTATATTTTTCTACTTCGGTCAAGGGTTGATCCCGGGGCCTGGTTCACTAATACTAGGCTAAACAACGCTCCTTACATACTCGATGAATCGAATGTTCATCCCCTTTAAACATTTTGCCTAATTTTAATTAAATATGGTCTTATGAAAATCAAGGCTAATTTTGACCAATTAAAATCAATTTTGACTTCTTAAAATCAATTTGGACTTATAAAAATCGATTTTGACCTTTAAAAGCAATTTAAATCAATTTTGACCTCAAAAGCCGATTTTGACCAAAATACCGATTTTGACCAAATTAAATTCTAAAAATCGATTTTTGACTCCAATAAAATCCTAAAGATATCATTTTGACTAAAAACATAAAATTAAACACAACTAAAATTATTTAAAGGATTTGACTCAATTTGGACCTTCTGACTATTTTCTTTAAAATTGGACCTTCGACACACTAATAAAAATAACAGGATTTGACTCAATTTGGACCTTCTGACTATTTTCTTTAAAATTGGACCTTCGACACACTAATAAAAATAACAGGTCCCTAGATAAAATAACTTGAACACATTTTAAAATACTTGACTCGAGACTCGAAGAACCGATCCGGTCCAACCGAACCAGCCAAAACTGGTTCAGTTCGACCGAACCATAGCAACTTAAACCCTAAACCAAAAATCCCACACACCCTAACAAACTGCCGCCGCGACCAGCAGTTACCTCTCACGTTCGTTCTCCCTTCTCCGGCCAAAAGCCGGAGCCCTTCCGGCTGGACCACCCCCAGGTCCAGACGGTTCTAACGTGACCTTGGCTCAAACCGTGGGCTAACCAGGGAGAACTGGCCGCTGCAATTGGGCGCTCCAGCCATGCTGCGCCGTCACGACCACCTGATGGTATTTGCGTTCTTTCTCCATTATCCGGCCACCAATGCTGGAGCCCTTACGGCTGGACCACCCACAGGTCCAGACGGTTCCAACGAGACCAACCATGGTCCAAACCAAGGGTTAATCAGGGAGAACTAATCGACCGAAGTGGGCGCATCAGCCATGCAGCGCGACGCATCACCTCGACCTCTATGGCTTTCTCTAGTTCACCCGACCACTTAGACACCTTCCTACCTCGATCTAGACCACCAAGAGTCCCCTAGGAACCTCTAGAACCGAGCCATAACCCCTGAAAATTACCATGACCGAAGCCTTAAGAGAAGGAAGCAAAACATGTTAAAAATCGTGAAACTCATGCATGAGCTATGATCAAAGGTACAAAGATCCGAAACTTTCACAACAAATCCATGCATAATTTTCATAAAACAGTCTATTATGATTTAAATGGTGAGCAAGGGAATTGATATCACATGCCTGGCTTGAAGAAAGGTAAGATCTGCGAGTTACCGACGTTGTAGACGCGAGCTCGGGGCACCACCGACTTTGGATCACCAAAAATCACCCACTAGGAAGCAAATTCGAAACTTTGTGCTATGGGGAAGGAGGGGGACGAAAATTTGAGGGAAGGAGGGAGTGGAGGATATGGCTAGGGTAGAAGTTGATTAAATTTGGGATTGAAAAGAATGAATGAGCCAAAAATGCCCCCTAAAACTTAATTAAGGAATTAAAAAGGATTTTTACATGTTTACCCCTCAGTTAAATCTCCAAGTTGATTAAACTCTAAACCAAGCTTTTAAAACTCCTAATTTTAGAAATAAAGACCCTCTCAAATTTTAAAATACCTTAAAACTCAATAAAACAGCCCGTATAGACGAAAAACGGGTTCCCTTCCAAAATTATTAAAAAAACTCTAATTTTCAGAAATTGTTGCTTAAAATAAAATAATTTCATTCTTAAAAATCTAGAAACCTTAAAATCTCAAATTATTTTCATTCCGGTCGGCCCTAATCTCATCCACGCGTCCGTAACTCAAACAGGCTGAAAAACAACACATGCATACCATGCAGCATAAAATCATAAATAAATCTATAATAAGGCATGTAATCATCTAAAAATATTTTCCCCCTAGTCATGCACTCATTTCTACGTGATCTGAATTTCGGGATGTTACAATCTCCCCCCCTATAGAATTTCGTCCCCGAAATTAAGTTACGTACTGATAGCACGTCCGGGAGGTATCATGCACACCAAAACCCTATCACATAAATCTAAGTGCATAACTAAGCGTCTAATTTTTTAAAACTCTAAGGCCAAAACTCATGCAAGGCTAAAACATGCAGCATGCAACATAAACATAAATAATAAAATAAAACTCAAAGACTGATAGTGCGACTTCTGAACTCCACGCCGCAGGAAAGTACCCCACCAGAACCACCGCTCTGATACCAACTGAAACGAACCAGACTCTAGAATTTTTTTTTTAAACATGTGCGGAAGGATAAACTTAAAATATGGCTCGTCCCCTTCTAAAACATTTTCTAAATCATTTTCTCAAAACACTTTATGAATAAATAAATGAATATTTGAAAACGTTAAAAACATCCAACATCGTAAAATCATCGAGTAAAAAGAATACTGAAAGCCAACATGTTTAAAAACCAGTATCTAGACTGCAACATGACAAAACTGAATCATAAAGGCGCTCAGAGGTCCTCACCGCCAGTCGGAATATACTCATCGACAGGATCATCACCTGCACCAATTAAACCTAGTGAGCCTAGAGGCTCAGCATGCTCTATCGTAATACATAACAAAGTACATACTAATAAAATCGCATGCAAGCACACACATGTAGTAAAATAACGTTAAAACATGAATGCGTGCATGATCTTAAAACATTGCTTCCTACATTTCATATCTTACATACGTAACATAAACATACATAAGGCATGACGTAACGTAACATGAAAAACATATGAGTCGTATCCGTGAATGTGAGCGGGCGTGTGGCTGATCAGTCCAAATAACCAACGTACGTGGCGGTGTGGTTCACCCGACCTCAAGCCGGGATCCCTATGTGTCACACCTCTATGCTTGCCACTTCACCATGATGTCAACACATGGATCCATAAACTCATAATCATACATTAAAAAAGGGGATCCCCGAGCCCGGCTACCCGGCTAGCTCTGATCAGTCCAAATAACCAACGTACGTGGCGGTGTGGTTCACCCGACCTCAAGCCGGGATCCCTATGTGTCACACCTCTATGCTTGCCACTTCACCATGATGTCAACACATGGATCCATAAACTCATAATCATACATTAAAAAAGGGGATCCCCGAGCCCGGCTACCCGGCTAGCTCCCATCATTAAACTTTGCCACATCACTTCAATCCCTTGGGTTTTATCTTAAAAGGGACATGCCTGATCGTTTCATAAAATCTCATGATGCGTGCATTTCTTAAAATCATGCAATTTAAAAGTTTAGCCCGTTAATGTATAATTAATTCTTTCCTTTAAAACATTTAAGTACATAACATACTACATATATGATTAATTATATATTTACGGGCTTCTACATTTTTCTACTTCGGTCAAGGGTTGATCCCGGGGCCTGGCTCACTAATACTAGGCTAAACAACGCTCCTTACATACTCGATGAAACGAATGTTCATCCCCTTTAAACATTTTGCCTAATTTTAATTAAATATGGGATTATGAAAATCAAGGTTAATTTTGACCAATTAAATCAATTTTTACTTCTTAAAATCAATTTGGACTTATAAAAATCGATTTTGACCTTTAAAAGCAATTTAAATAAATTTTGACCTCAAAAACCGATTTTTACCAAAATACCGATTTTGACCAAATTAAATTCCAAAAATCGATTTTTGATTCCAATAAAATCCTACCATAATTTTGACTAAAAACATAGAATTAAACATAACTAAAATTATTTAAAGGATTTGACTCAAGTTGGACCTTCTTGTATTTTCTTTAAAATTGGACCTTCGACACACTAATAAAAATAACAGGTCCCTAAATAAAATAATTTGACCCCATTTTAAAATACTTGACTAGAGACTCGAAAAACCGATCCGATCCAACCGAACCAGCCAAAACCGGTTCAGTTCATAGCAACTTAAACCCTAAACCAAAAATCCCACACACCCTAACAAACTGCCGCCGCGACCAGCAGTTACTTCTCACGTTCGTTCTCCCTGCTCCGGCCACCACTGCTGGAACCCTTCCGGATGGACCACCCCCAGGTCCAGACAATTCTAACTTGACCGACCTTGGATCAAACCGTGGGCAAACCAAGGATAACTGGTCGCTGCAAGTGGGCGCTCCAGCCATGCTGCGCCGTCACGACCACCTGCTGGTATTTGAATTCATTCTCCCTTATACGGAAACCAATGCCGGAGCCATTACGGATGGACCACCCCCAGGTCCAGACGGTTCCAACGAGACCAACCATGGTCCAAACCATGGGCTAACCATGGAGAACTAATCGAGGGAAGTGGGCGCATCAGCCATGCAGCGCGACGCGTCACCTCGACCTCTATGGCTTTCCCTAGTTCACCCGACCACTTAGACACCTTTCTACCTCGATCTAGACCACCAAGACTCCCCTAGGAACCTATAGAACCGAGCCATAACCCCTGGAAATTACCATGACCGAAGCCTTAAGAGAAGGAAGAAAAACATGTTAAAAATCGTGAAACTCATGCATGAGCTATGATCAAAGGTACAAAGATCCGAAACTTTCACAACAAATCCATGCATAATTTTCATAAAACAGTCTATTATGATTTAAATGGTGAGCAAGGGAATTGATATCACATGCCTGGCTTGAATAAAGGTAAGATCTGCGAGTTACCGACGTTGTAGACCTGAGATCGGGGCACCACCGACTTTGGATCACCAAAAATCACCCACTAAGGAGAAAATTCAAAACTTTGTGCTATGCGGAAGGAGGGGGATGAAAATTTGAGGGAAGGAGCGAGTGAGGCTATGTCTAGGGTAGAAGTTGATTAAATTTGGGATTGAAACGAATGAATGTGCCAAAAATGCCCCCTAAAACTTAATTAAGGAATTAAAAATGATTTTTACATGTTTACCCCTCACTTAAATCTCCAATTTGATTAAACTCTAAACCAAGCTTTTAAAACTCCTAATTTTCGAAATAAAAGCCCTCTAAAATTTTAAAATACCTTAAAACTCAATAAAACAGCCCGTATAGACGAAAAACGGGTTCCCCTCCAAAATTATTAAAAAAACCCTAATTTTCAGAAATTGTTGCTTAAAATAAAATAATTTCATTCTTAAAAATCTAGAAACCTTAAAATCTCAAATTATTTTCATTCTGGTCGGCCCTAATCTCATCCACGCGTCCGTAACTCAAACAGGCTGAAAAACAACACATGCATACCATGCAGCATAAAATCATAAATAAATCTATAATAAGGCATGTAATCATCTAAAAATATTTTCCCCCTAGTCATGCACTCATTTCTACGTTATCCGAATTTCGGGATGTTACATGGACCATCTGTGATAACGAACCCCAAATCGTCATCTTGAGTCGCCAGCTGAGCTTGCATCCTTATCTTCTTGACGTCATATTCTTCCTTGGAAAACATAAGAATTTTGTTATGAGAGATAGATATATTTGTAGCAGATAAGCACAAAAAGGCACAATTGTTTCAGACACTAAAAAAACCGAGCTCTGGTACCACTTTTTGGATTGAAAATTATGATTAAATATAGATCGGGAGTTCAGAGGGGGGAGGGGTTGAATGGACTCCTTCACAATTTTTTTGAAACTTGCTTCCAAAAATATTTTGAAAACTGTCGGCTTCCTCTAAGCTGTTTTACCAGCTTTGGAGGATCTCGGAGTGCTGCTGTTATCTCGGGTAATAATAAAACGTGCGGAAATAACCCGATCAAACAGTTAACAATTATATGTAAACAAAAGCTGTTGAGCAGTTAACGTAAACAGAATGTAAGTGCAAAAATGATGTGCAGTAACGAAAAGTAAAGGGACGAGAGATTTTGTTTATGGAAGTTCGGAGCTTAAACTCCTATGTCTGCCCTTCTTCCAAATTGGAAGGATTCCACTAGAAGACTTTCATTACAACAACCTCTGCTGCAACCCAAATATCCGACAGCCTACGCGCTACAAGAAGTCGGCAATACAACGACAGAAACAGACGCACAATATGTTCTGCAACAACACGACAGCTTCTAAGTTGTTTTCTTCTTTCTTGCTTTCTATACTCTCTGGTTATGATTTACAATATAGATACAATCTCATAGAGTGGTTACAACTCAAAATGAATAAGGTTTAAGCTTTTGAGCGTAAGGTTGTAATGAAGAAGATGGTGAATAGTGATTTCTGCGAGTTGATATTCTGCACCATAACAATCTATCAAGCGAAGGCTTGTTTACAGAATGTTTGTGCAAATCGTTCGTGTATTGTTGATTCAACAGTTATGTCTCTGCCTTGTTCATTGTCCTTTATAAAGAGATCAATCTTCCTCAACATTCAAATGATATGTTGTACCGGCCAGTTGATTCACTTTCCTCTGCGAAGAGCTTGCCATCTTTCTTCCACGACACAGGGATTTAATCCTTAGGTCCAAAGGTAGCATTCAGTAATTCAGTCAGTAATTAGAGCTTGATTGATATGATTTGATTTGGCAGAATCACGTATATAATTGTAACTGTACGTTCTTCGCTATTCCCTGTAGACGGAATCTGAAAGCTTGTAAGCTCTGAGCTGTTACGAGATAAACTGCACTTTGTGTCAGGCCTCATGCTCAAATCAGAGATAAAACATACAAACACATGCGTAAGCTACTAAAAAGCGGGTAAAATTTTCGCTTTTGGCCTGACGGTTTAAAACAATATAATTTAAAATAGTGCGATACTTAAAATAGATCCCAATTTATAAAAACCATTAAACAACACAATCAATATAGCATACGAAAACAAGTATCAGACTCCAACCATTGGATACAACAACGAAGCACAGGGCATCCCCTGGCTAACTCAACTGATACATATTAATATGCTATACGCAACTCGGATACTCAACCACCTCCTGGGGCACCACCAGCTGGGTTAAATCCACGACCAGCTGTAAAACCTGGGTTCCCTGAAAACAACACAAAAAGAAAAACAACCAAGTCCCAGAGGGACATGGGGTCAAACCCCAGTACGGAGAGCAACTATAAAACAGGAGTAAACAACAAGAATAAAATGCAGATGCTATGCATGAGAAAGGAAAAAACAGCTCAACGGAAACTGCAACAGAATATGTGGCCAAGATGAGCGTAGGATATGTGGGTGCTACCCACTCACCCCTACTCGCCCACCCTTACCAGATGCATCAACAACCCAACCTATGAACTGTGGTAGCTAGCCACTCGGCGCATAGGGGAAATGAGAGTGCGGAATCACCGCTCGCCCTCGCATCCTGGTAAGAAAACAGAGAAACAACAACGAACGAAGGCTGCAATAGCTGAATGGAATGCGTGTATGCAACATGCTGGAACAACAAACATATAACCATATGTAACACAACAATTACACACGGTAAGCATACACAGCTCTCACACAGAGCAACAACACCACACGGCAATCCAAACACAGCCATCTCGCAATTTATCCAAGCCAGGTTCCACGCTGAATTACAAGCTCAAGACCGTACCTCAATTCTATGTAATAACTACCACAACAAGGAGCCCGAGAGATCTGATTAGGAACCTGCTGAACACACAAGGTACAAGCATAAATCTCACGGGTCACAAGCACAAAACCCACGGCTGGGAGTTACAACTCAAACCAGCAAATGATTCCAACAAAACCACTAACAGGAAGCTTAAACAAAGGCTAAGACTAAGATCTCAACAACAATTCGAAGTTCTACCTCAACGACGCAAGACACGACCGAAGACAGCAAGTTCGCGATCTCGCTCTAGCCAACAACAGCCTCCAAGAACGGTATAGGATGGAAGAGCTTCTAGAGAGGAGTCCAACGCTACCTCAAACGCCCAAAACAACGGTCGGAAACAACGGGAATTTGCTGGAGAAACTCACGGTGAACAGTACTAGGGTTCGAAGAACAGAGGTCGACAACCAAGATAATATTTCGCTAAGTATGGGATCTGGTGCTTGAAATCGAAGACCAAGTCTTCCTTAAATACACGCGTAAAAGCTGGTTAAAATCATCCGCCGACAAAACCAGTCAACGCACGCTACAAAATACAACCAGCAGATGCAAAGAAACCAACTGCTGAATTCTCAAACAACGCTAATCAAAACGGTGTCGTAGCGACTTAACAAAACGACGTCGCACCGCTTACGTCATCAAATCTGCCACCAGCTGGTCGCCTAAAACCATCGGCTGGTTTCCTCATGCAATAACCAAAACGCAGCATTTAAACTTAATAAAACGGCGTCGCATAGCTGACGTCATCAAATCCGGTCGATAACCCTCGTGCAATACCAGCCGCAAGCTACAGGAAACCAGACGCAAGCTACAGTAGAGTTGATCATCGTTGACATCTACTCTCAGCTGGACAACCAGCAGGCACACGCGAACTGATCCCACCAGCTGGTACCAGACGCAACACTCAAAACGGCGTCGCACCAACTAATCAAAACGCTACCGTTTTGCCCTCAACAAACGAGATAAAGCAGCAACTGGATACAAACATGCTACCAGCTTTCACTTAACACAACGCATCTAGATTTCACTAAAACGACGGCGTTTAGGAATCTCGCGCTACCAAAACACGCTACGACTGGATTTCACCAAATTGACCAGCTCTCACCACGAAACCAGATCTCACAACCAAAAATACAAAAACTTCCAGAATTGCTTAAAATGAGAAATCTGACCCGAAAATACTAACCAAACTTCCAAACAGAGATCTGAACCACCAGAATCTCTAAAATCCGATTAATTCCAACAAATTAATCTTGATTACATTTCAGGTCTCACACTCTGCTCTTTCGAACTTAAAAAAAATCTGTCTTAGCTGAGCTAAGTTTCTTCCAGTTCTAATCTGATGTACAGTGTCAAGCTGATCTGGAATACGTTACTGTACTAGCTTATTGTAGCAATTTCTTTTTCTGATCTGTTCTCGCTATAAGCTGTTTCCTACATTGTTACTGCTCTAAGCTGATTATTTTACTGTATCAACCCATAATCTACTGTAAACTGTTCTTTGTACGATGCTCCGATCTGAGCTTTCTCAAAGCTAAATCCGGTACTGAAGTACTGTCTGATCTTGAAGCTTCAGCCTGAACTGTTCTGAGTTACTCTAACATGTTCTGCTTACACTGAACTGTATAGAAACACTCTCAACTGATATACATCATTCTAAATTTTTTCTGAATGTCAAATATTACGCTGTAGACTATTTTGTTTGCTGTAAATTGATCTTCACTGTTCTGAGCTGATATCTAAGCTGTTGGGTATGCTCTGAGCTGCTCTCCATGCTCTGAAATTTCTACGATGTCCTGAGCTGTATAGCAATACCGTAAGCTGTTCCGCTCTTCGTACGCAGTAGCACAATGCTATAAGCAGTTCGATGAGCTCTGAATTGTTCTTCGTATTCAACTCACTATAGTAAACTGGTTCTTGTATTTGTTATCACCAAACTCAAATTTTATATCTTAACACCTGCTTATCTGAGTTGCGAATCCCCCTAAGCAAGTGAGGAATCTGCTCAGCTGGAAACGACGTGAAGGAGTGATCGAGCAGGCCAATTGTAAGCTCGGAAAATCATAAATATACAAATAGAAAGTTAAAGTATTGAGGGATCTATTTATAATTCTTTTAGTAATCAACTTTTTGTCCAAGCTGGTTTACCAGATTAGAGGCACGGTTATGAGGGTTGTCTGGACGGTTCATGCAGACTGGTTTGTTCCATATTTTAATCAAATTTATATTTTAAAGGTTTTAAAAATGGAGTAGCACTTTATAAGAAGCATGTTTTCATTCATTAGTTACACAAAAACCTAGCATTTAAATACTGCCAAGCACCTCATGCATCTTCATTCACAAAAAATTTCATGTAAAGGAAAACTTTCAAAGCGATGCTCTCTGCTATCATGAAAACCGAACAAAGTTTTAAAAGCTTTTCAAAGGAACCGATTGTGTTTGTGTGTTGATTCAGGCCAGATACACTCCCTGTAATTGT
Source organism: Dorcoceras hygrometricum (assembly GCA_001598015.1). Classification (NCBI taxonomy): domain Eukaryota; kingdom Viridiplantae; phylum Streptophyta; class Magnoliopsida; order Lamiales; family Gesneriaceae; genus Dorcoceras; species Dorcoceras hygrometricum. The sequence goes on from KV013343.1 coordinate 14,098, forward strand.
TGTCGCAGATAAGGCAAGTAAAATCTATTTCTTATTGTACTTGAGAAAGCATATATTGTTTCTGGTTGTATGTTTGTGTGGGATTATGGTTTGAAAAGTGTTTCTTTAAAGGTTCTTCAAACAGCAGAAGAGTTTGAGATGCTTTCTTTGATCATATATTGTTTCTGTTTGCATGTTTGTGTGGGATTATGGTTGAAAAGTGTTTCTTTAAAGGTTCTTCAAACAGCAGAAGAGTTTGAGATGCTTTCTTTGATGTTTTGATTCAGAAAAGTTTGTTAGAAAATGTTGATGATGTTCGTTCAGTTCTTCTTGAGTTTTTTGGGAGTTTTTTCAAGTAGCTTACAAGTAGCTTACATTATTTTTGTTAGTAGCTTACAAGTAAGTTACCAATTCATGTTTCCTGAATTTTACTTAGATATTTTTTATTACTTCAGACTTAGGAAATCTTCCAAGCTGGTAGTTGTTATTGAACTATGTTCGCGATCTGCTCATTTTTATCCGAGCTGGTTTTTATGTCGCGATCTGGTTGCCAGCTTAGTCGCAATCTGATTTTATTTCCATTCCATTTGCAATCTGTTTTCTTTTTTGATACTCTTAATCTGATTGTATTGTCCAAGTGGACCTTATTTGACCAACCAGCTTAGAGCTGAGTTTGTATTCTACACCATTACGTTTGCTTACTGTTAATACTCCAAGCTGATCCAGCTCAGGTCATTCTGGATTGATACAGGAATTCTAAGTTTAGTTCATCATTTCTTTAGCTTCGAGTTGAAGGTATAACTTCAATTGGTTCGTAGTTATATCCAAGTATGAATGATTGTTCACCAGCATAGAGCTCTGCTGCTCTATATTCATTTCTATAGCGCAAGCTGGTTTCAGTGTTCACTTTCAATTATGTTCCAATAAACTCCCAACTGTCTTAGATCATCAACAGAGTTCTAAAATAGAAATTTATATAAGAAAGCAATCTGAAACAGATCAAGAAAATAAAGATTTTATAGAAAGATTTAAAGGAAGTTTATTTCAAAGTTTTAATTGGTTTATGGCAAAGATAACAGACGGTCACCAAGGAAGGACAAGATTATGGTTGAAAGACTATAATCCCTTCACATAAAAGATGGGATTTATTCCCTAATTCCTGATTTCATATTATATTTTGATCAAACGACATGGACGTATGTAGAGCCTCTGTGCCATAGTTCAATAGAAAATGAAAACAAAGCACATGGTGGTTTATATCCACAGCTCAACGAAATGTTTATGTTACGTCATTTTAAAGACAGAAAATGTTTAAAGTATGTTTGAAACATGTACAGTTTTGCTTTCGCATTTTTCATTACCAGATTACAGTATTCAATTCTTCAGCTTTTGAATTCTAGCAGCTTATGAAATTTCAGATAAAGTCAGATATTGCTATGCTTGTATTGCTTGCCTCCATTATTCCAGATTTACTTGTTGAGCCCTAGGCTCACTAGTTTACTTGAGTGCAGGTGATGAGATTTGCGCAGATCTTGATGGTGTGAGTTGGACCATATTTGGGGGTGTTTATCGTGGACATCATATTCCACACAGTTTTCAGTTCTCATTCTTTTTGTTGTACAGAAACTATGACACGATCTTTTGTATATTTCAGATTACCCCCTTGATTATTTTTTGTAATCTGAATGACAGATATAAGTTCTGTAATATTGGTTGTTGAATTCCACTCAGTTATTTCTCAGTTCAAAGAATAAAATGGGGGTGTTTATCGTGGACATCATATTCCACACAGTTTTCAGTTCTCATTCTTTTTGTTGTACAGAAACTATGACACGATCTTTTGTATATTTCAGATTACCCCCTTGATTATTTTTTGTAATCTGAATGACAGATATAAGTTCTGTAATATTGGTTGTTGAATTCCACTCAGTTATTTCTCAGTTCAAAGAATAAAATTCCTGTACTTTTGCAATGCAATCCAGACGTATTTTGTTCGTTGGATTTGGACCAAGTACAAACTTTTAGTATCCTGCAATTGAACCCCAAACTTATTAAATTAATTTAGAAAAAGTCCAGTTGCTAATATTGTTATCAGAGCATGGTCCTTAAGTATCATGTGAGTTTTTTCATTGTTCTAGCATATGGTATTTCCTCATAATAGTTTTATGGTGGATTTGGACTACGAAAATAGATAAATGTCACGAATAGGTAGAGGAAGAAGAAGTTTTATAGATGGAGAGGGTGATACAGATCGAAATAACCCTGTCTTAGCCAGCATGGCTCAACTGCTGGAATGTCTGGTTGATCAAACTAATCCAGGGAATGGTCAATCATCTTGACGAATGGTTAGTTGCGAGGATCCGCAGGAAATTTTAAAAGACAACGTCCTCAAGTGTTCTCTGCTTCAACTGATCCACTTATAGCTGAAAGTTGGATTAAATCTTTGGAAGTCATATTTGACTATATTCATCTATCTGACCAGGAGAGACCTCGGTGTGGGATTTATATGCTGAGGGGAGATGCTATGATATGGTGGGAAGGGGCCAAGATGACTGTAGACTTGGCTATGCTCACCCGGGAAGAATTTAAACGGTGTACTTCACCGTGGACGTGAGGGATGAGCTGAAAAGAGAGTTTTTAACTCTTAAACAAGGGGATATGCCGGTGTGGTATTATATTCGCAAATTTGAGAGGGGGTGTTAATTTGTTCCTTTGATAGGTAGGGATGCGGAGGAAAAGCTCCGTCATTTTTTAGATGGATTAAGGCCAACGTTGACACATGACCTTTGGCTTGCTGAACCAACCAATTACAAGGAAGCAGTGAATAAAGCCCTGCGAGGTGAGCAAGACTGGACCTAATAACAACCATCAAAGGTCTCAGGGACAAGGACCTATTGAAACGAACCAGACTCTAAATATTATTTTTTAAACATTTGCGGAATACGTAAACTGGAAGTATGGCTCGTTCCCTTTTAAAAAATTTCTAAATTATTTTCTCAACAATACTTTAAATGCAAATTAAGAAATTTTTAAAAAATTTAAAACATCCATACGGTACAAAAATCAACTGAGTAAAAATACTGAAAACGAACATGTTTTAAACCCACATACTAAAAGTGTATCAATATAAAGTGGAACATAAGTGCGGTCACGGGGTACTGCTGCAGCAGGCGCTCAGAGGTCCTCACCATCAGTCGGGATGTACTCAACAGCAGGGTCATCACCTGCACCATTTAAGCCTAGTGAGCCTAGAGGCTCAGCATGCTCTATCTTGTATCATAACAAAGTACATACTAATAAATTCGCATGCAAGCACATACTTGTAATAAAATAACGTTAAAACATGAATGCGTGCATGATCTTAAAACATTGCTTCATACATTTCATATCATACATAACATATACATACATAAGGCATGACATAGCATAACATGAAAAACGTATGAGCCGTATCCTGAAGTGTGGACCATAGTGGATGATCAATCTATAAACCAACGTACGCGGCGGTGTGGTTCACCCGACCTTACCTCGGGATCCATATATGTCACACCTCTATGCTGCCACTTCACCATGCCGTGAACACATGGATCCATAAGCTCGTAATACATGGGATACAAAGTTCAACGGGCCCGGTATCCCGCATCCTCTCATCATAAGTTCCAAAAATCATTCAATCCCTCGGGTTTTGTCTTTTAAAAGAACATGCTTTTAACATTCCATGAAACATTCATGATGCATGTATTTCGTAAAATTTTGCAAGTTTAAAAGCTTAGCCCGTTAATGTATATTTAATACTTTCCTTTAAAATATTTACGTACATAGCATACTACCTATATGATTAAATATATATTCACGCGCTTCTACATTTTCTATCTCGGTCAAGGACTGATTTAGGAGTCTGGCCCACTATTTATAGACTTAACTTAAAATTTAACCTAGCCCATGACTTAGAAGAATTCCTTAAAACTTTTAACACATTCTAATTTTTGACTGAATTCAACTCAATTTTGACTTTAGAAATCAAATGGCTAATTGTGACTAATTTCAAAATCGATTTTGACTATTTTCAAAATCGTTTTTGACTAATTTCAAAATCGATTTTGACTTAAAATTCAATTTTGACTAAAATCAATTTTGAATAATTTTGACTTTTGGAAGGATAACTTAAACGATTTTGACTCAAGAACCAATTTTGACCAAAAGATCGATTTTGACCAAATTATAATCCAATACTCAATTTTGACTTAAAATAAATTCCTCAGGCTCAAATTTTGATTTAAAAGCTTAAAATAACAACAATTAATTGAAATTTTGACTCGGTAAAAGATATTTGACAATTTTCTTTAAAATTGAACACTTGACTTGAAAATTAAAATAACTGGTCCATAATTAAAATAACTCGGGTCAACTTTAAAACATTTTGACTCGAGACTCGATGAATCGATCCGGTCCAACCGAACCATCCAAACCAGTTCACTCAAACCGAACCGATCATCAAACCTTGCCCCTCCAAGCATACGCCGCCCCATGCAACAACGTGCCATTCCCACCGGCCGACCTCTCTGCTCTGGCCACCCTGGCCGGAGCCCCGCCAGATGGACCACCTCCAGGTCTAGCCGGTCCTAACCTGACCAGCCCTGGTCCAAACCATGAGCCACACAGTTCGAATGATGCTTCCTAAGTGTGACGTGCCTCGTGCGCCGCGAGGGGCCGTCCGAGCCACCATGGATCTTACAGCGTACAGCCTCGATTTCTCCCTCTATGGACCATCTATAGCCCTCCATAGGACCCCCTTGAACCAAGCCATGGTGTGAGACCTGAAAGTTTAATTGATTAATTTAGTTAATTAATCGGGTTTATCATAGACCATATTTGACTTGAACAGATCTGGGATGAGCCAGATTTGAGCTGGTATACTTGGTGAAGCTATCGGGTCAGTATTGGTGCTTAGAACAGCTCTGGAAATTTGGAGATTCGACGGATTAGGAATCAAACTTGAGCGTTGGTCGACGCGGGTCCACTGTATTCAGATCCTATAAACAGATCTGGTAGTCGCGCGTTATTCTGGGCGCACAGGTGGAACTTATCGCTCGGGTAGCGGAATGTTGTCGTTTTTCAAGGAACCAGATTTGAGTTCGAGCATTGTTAGTGGTTTGTGGACAGATACGGTTCTTGGTCATGGATCGTGTTGTGGGGTAGATCGGTGCGGTCCAGTGGCTTTCAGATTTGATTGAGTTTTGGGAGTTAGATCTGAGTGTTTTAGCGTGGACGATGCGACCCCGTTTAGTGATTTAGACTTGGCTAGCGGGATAACGTGTCCTAGTGAGCAAGCGGTCTTTGGTGCGACGTCATTTGGATAAGTTCCAGATCTGTTTAGCAAAGAGTTCAGATCTGGAATGATACTCGGATCTGAGATGGGATCAGCTTTGGATCTTAAGTTGTCGGTGGCTGTTGTCTATTAGATCTGGGAGACTTAAGTATATATTGAATACTTTGACTTCGGTCTCGCCATTATCTCTTTCTGACACTTAGAAATATTCTCGTAACCTTACCCTGTCACAATACACTAGCTATTGTTCACCGAGCCTTATATTCTCTGATTGCCGGCGGTAGACAGCTCCGACGGAAGCGAGAGTGGTAGCGCTGTACTCCTCTTGCCGAGACCTTTATTGCTATACCTCTTTTGGAGACTCTAGAGGAGCTGTAGGTGGATCGCGAAGACATCTCCCTTCTGTAGTCTGTTAGCATAAGCGTCGGATTAGTTCTGCCGTTCAGGTAGCTTGTTGGGTAAATGTTAATTCTACCTTGCGCTCTGTTTAGAGCTGGTTGTTGAACTCGTAGGATAGGATGAAGCTGGTTGAGTTTGTAGCTCCCAGTGGTGGGTTCTGTGCTTTGCGTCCCTGAGTTAGCATTGTTGTTTGGTTAACAGGTTTCAGATTTGGTTGCTCGGGACTTTGTTTGTGGTAATTATAGCTCAGAACTGAGGTACGGATGCGAGCTTGTTTTACAGCGTTGGATGTGGCATGGATGAATATGTTTGCTTGCTGATCTGCTGTACTGTGTATGCTATTCGTTGGTTGTTATACCCTGTTGCATTCTGTTGCATGAGCATACACGCATTTTCATGTTGTTGAGATCAGATCTTGTTTATCCGTGCCTTGTTATCTTGATCCGTGTGTACCAGGATGCTTGTATTGGAGGACGAGCGGGTAACTCCCGTATACCTCATCTCCCTGCTGGGATCTGTTAGCCACTATGAGTGGAGTGGGTAGCTCCCACATCTCATGAGCTGGGCAACAACGGGTTGAGTGAATTATTGTGCATCTGGTACCGTGTGTTGAGACGAGTGGGTAGCTCCCATATGCTCACACACCCCGTGGCCACTATCCTGCAGTGATCTGTTGATTGTTGTTGAGCTGTTTCTTGATATTCCTTTGGCTCCCCGCCTTTGTTTGTAGCCGTATCTCATGCATAGAATTATCATTTTATCTAATGCTATTTAACTGCTGTTTTTTAGTTACTCTCCGTACTGGGGTTTGACCCCATGTCCCTCTAGGGCTGGTGTTTGTTTGCCTGTGTGCGTTTTCAGTTTACCATGGTTTCTCCACTGGTCGTGGAGTAGATCCAGCTGGTAGTGCCTCGGGAGGTGGATAGAGTGTCCCACTTATATGTAGTAGATACATATGATATTTTCGTTATGTTGTATCTATGTTGTTGATTTAGGGTCACTCTATGTTGTATCGATGTGGATATTGTAAAACCTTATTTTGAATAGCATTGTATTTTAAATTATGATTTCACAAGTCAGGCCATAAAGCGAAAATTTAACCACTATTTTTATTGCTTTCGCTATTGTTTTGCGTGGTTTATCTCTGAGTTGAGCACGAGGCCTGACATTTTGGGTATCAGAGCTTAAGCTGGGATAAACTCGATTTCTTTTGATCACACATGTGTCTAGGCACAGTGTTGTTTGTTGCAGGTGCATGACTATGTGACTTATTGATTATGTGATATAATTGTTGCTGTGTGATCTTACCCTCTTAGTGCCTTCATAGATGCCGCCTAGACGTAGGGGTAGAGGTAGAGGGCAGTTTTAGCAGGAATCCGAGGGTCAGAACAAGGAGGTGCAGCGTAGTGGACCTTTTCGTAGACGTGATAGACAGGTCGAGGATGAGGTTGATGAGCTGGCAGCCCGTGTGGATGACATGGAACTTGTGATGGCGAGGTTCCAGCGGATGAACCCTCAGACGTTTAACGGTGATGAGTCTAGTTCCGATGCGGAGTCCTGGTTGTAGCACATAACCGGGTTGTTTGACCGTGTGAGGTATGATGATGAGCGTAGGTTGAGTTTTGCTACGTTTCAGTTGAGGAGGAGTTCCAAGCGTTGGTGGAGAGGTGCTTCTCGAGCGCTAGAGGAGACTGGTGTAGGGATTTCGTGGAATAGTTTTTGTACTGCCTTTCGACAGGAGTACGTCCCTGAGTCCTATGTTAACACCAGGGAGCGTGAGTTTGATAACCTGGTGCAGGGGACTATGTCCGTAGGGGAGTATGCCCGGAGGTTTTCCTCTCTTCTTGCGTATGTTCCGCATGTCTCTGGCCAAGAGAGGGCAAAGAGGAACAAGTTCTTGGAGGGACTTAACGAGGAGTTGTATTCTTTGGTGTTGGCGGGTTCACCGACGAGTTATGCGGATGCGGTGGACAAGGCTATGGATATTGAGGAAGGACTGCAGAACCGTAGGTCTCGTGTTAGGCCGCAAGTGGTGCAAGATAACCGTACCATGGTTTCGGGGGTGCCACCTTCCCAGTCTGTGCAGTCATCCCAGCCACCTCAGCAGCAAGTTGCCCAACAGTCGGGACACCATAGGTTTAGACCCCGTGGTCGTCAGTTCAAGAAGAAGTCTGGTTCTAGTTCTTCTGGCTCGGGTAGTTCTAGCGGTAGTAGTTCTAAGGTTGAGTTTTGTGGCCAGTGTGGAGGAAAGAATCCTACAGCGTAGTGTGTAGGTGTGCAGGGTTCGTGTAACAACTGTGGACAGTATGGACACTTTGCGAGAGTGTGTCCTTTAGCTGGATCTCAGCACACCGCTGCTCCACCACAGGGTCGTGTGGGTGGATCATCTCGAGGTCGTTCTTTTCCTGCTCCGCAGCATTGGTTGGGAGAGCCTCAGTATAGGCCGTTCCAGCAGCCTGGTCCTTCGCGGTTTGGACAGTCTTCCTAGCCCCAGTTTTCAGGACCTCAGTTTGCCCAGGTGAATGCCATGACGAGGGAGCAAGCGGAGGGCACGCCAACAGGAGTGATCACAGTTATTTTCTTTGTCTTTGATTTTCCTGCGTGTGTATTGTTTGATACAGAAGCATCGCATTCATTTATTGCTGATGCATTTGTGGTTGAGCACGATTTGCATACCACTTCCTTGAGTGATGTTGTGTCTGTTGAAACCCCTGTCGGCGCGAGCCTGTACACCCAAGAGATTTTGGTGAATTGCATTCTTAGGTTTGGTGTGAACGTGTTATTAGTGAATTTGATTAGGCTAGTGATGTGGGATTTCGATTGCATAGTGGGAATGGACGTGTTGTCTGGTTATAGGGCCACCGTGGATTGTTTTCATGGTGTTGTGAGTTTCAGGCCCCAGTCTGGAGAGAAGTGGGACTTCTATGGTCTATATTCCCGATCGAAGATTCCTTTGGTCTCTGCGATGGAGATTTTAGCCTGTTGTCGTTGGAGAATGATGGATTTATGATCTATGCCTTGGATTCGTCTTCTTCGTCGCGTGTGAAGATTAGTGATGTTCCCGTTGTTTGCCATTTTCCTGATGTGTTTCCGGAGGAGATACTGGTTTTCCTCCGAAGAGGGAGATAGATTTCAGTATTGAGTTGGTACCTGGTACAGCTTCTATCTCGAGAGCCCCATATTGTTTAGCACCTGCTGAGTTGAGGGAGCTTAAGGTGCAGCTTAGAGACTTGTTGGAGAAGGGTTTTATTAGGCCAAGCATGTCACCGTGGGGAGCGCCTATCTTGTTTGTGAAGAAGAAGGACGGGTCGATGATGATGTGCATCGACTTTAGGTAGTTGAATAACGCAACAGTTAAGAATAAGTACCCATTGCCGAGGATCGATGACTTGTTTGATCAGCTTCAGGGTTTGGTTGTGTTTTCTAAGATCAATCTGCGTTCGGGGTACCATCAGTTGCGCATTCGAGAGCAAGATATGGCGAAGAATACGTTTTGTACGATGTACGAGAATTATGAGTTCTTGGTGATGCCTTTTGGTTTGATGAATGTCCCCGCAGTTTTCATGGACCTGATGAATCGAGTCTTTAGAGAATTCATCGATCAGTTTGTGATTGTGTTTATCGATGATATCTTGGTATAATCTAAGACTCCGATGCATCACAAAGATCATTTGAAGTTGGTTCTCCAGACACTTCGAGACTCGCAGATGTACGCTAAGTTTTCCAAGTGCAAGTTTTGGTTGGACAGAGTTGTAATTCTGGGTCATGTTGTTTCAGCTGCAGGTATTTCTGTGGATCCCAGTAAAGTTGAGGAAGTTGTTAACTGTGAGAGTCCCAAGAATGTTTCGGAGATTCGTAGTTTCTTGGGGTTGCATGGCTATTATCGGCGTTTTATAGAGGGATTTTCTAGCATAGCTAAGCCTATGACGCAGTTGACTCAGAAAGACAAGAGGTTTGTTTGAACTGAGCAGTGTGAGAACAGCTTTTTGTTGCTCAAGGAGAAGCTAACTTCTGCGCCTGTGCTGGCTTTGCCGTCTGGTTCAGGTGGATTTGTTGTTTGTTCGGATGCTTCTTTGAATGGATTGAGTTGTGTGTTGTTGTATCATTGTCGAGTCATTGTGTATAACTCTCGTCAGTTAAAACCCCATGAGACTTGTTACCCAGTTCATGATTTGGAGTTGGCAGCAGTGGTTTTTGCTTTGAAGATTTGGCGCCACTATCTGTATGGCGAGCAGTTTTTGGTGTATTCAGACCATAAGAGCCTTCAGTATCTGTTTTTTCAGTCAGATGTGAACATGATACAGCGTAGATGGATGGAGCTGCTTAAGGATTTTGATTGTGAGATCCAATATCGGCCTGGGAAAGTGAATGTAGTTGCTGATGCATTGAGCAGAAAGGCTCAAGTAGCTGTCAGGCCTCGTGCACAACTCAGAGTTAAACCACGCAGAAACATATTGGAAGCAATAAAAAGTGGCTTAAAATTTTCGCTTGGCGATATTTTAAAATAGCACAATACTTAAAATAATCTCAGTTTACATTATGAAATACGACAGTACAGCAATTACAAGTACTAGCAACAATACTACAGCTGACAAAACTACAGCTGAACAGAAACTAAAGCACAGGGCATTCCCCGGCTGACAGCACTAGTACATATTATGCTATACGCTAACTGGGACACTCTATTCACCACCTGGGGAACCACCTGCTGGATCAAAGCCAGAACCAGCTGTGAATCCTAGAAAACCTGAACAACAAACAGGAAACAACACAACAGCCCCAGAGGGACCTCGGGGTCTACCCCCAGTACGGAGAGCAACAAATACAGCAAACAGAAAGCTGTAGATAAATACGCAGATGCTATGCAGGATGTGAGGGTTGAGAGTTTAGATTTGTGATTAATTGGTTGGATTTGGGATTAATCACGTGATTTTAAGGTTTCTGCTGAATTTTTGAGCGTCGCATTAAGTTTTTGGGAATTTCCTACCGTAGCGATTTTGGAGCAAAAATGTTTTCAGCAGGTTACTGTAGCCCCTGCTGGTGGAATTTGAAATCAGCAGGTATGGTGACGTCAGCGTGACGCATGAAGATCTGCTGGTCTTGATTTTAGAAGGTCTGCTGGTTTAGTTCGAGTTGAAGTTGCTGCTGGTAGATTTTGAGTTTAGCGCGAGATCGAACGAGAAAGTGACGCGTGTTAGTCAACATTTTGGAGTGTTGACTATTATTTCAGCAGATGACTTTTTAGTTCAGCAGATGCGTTAGTGAGAGAGATCAGCAGATGGTTTGAGAGCTGCCGATAGATATGATGACGTAGGCGTGACGTGATGTTTGCTGCTGATTGTAATTGCGTTGTATTGCTTGCTGCTGATCAGCAGATGCGCAATACTAGCGTTGAGAAGCGGCGTCGTTTGAGTTAGTGGAAACGCTGCGTTTTGAGCTTTTCGTTGAGAGTTCAGCAGATGCGCAATTTCAAAGGCGTCGAGATGCGTCGTCGTTTTGAGAACTTCGCGCGATCAGCAGATGGTTTGTTTTGCTTGCGAGAGTTGTTACCTGCTGATATTTGCTACGGTGTCGTTTTG
>KV013343.1:79387-94373 GCA_001598015.1 Dorcoceras hygrometricum
TCTCCAAGCGCCGCCGCCGCCGCCCGCCGCCGATCGTCGCCGGAATTTTGTTCCGGCCAGTTCGACGTGGAGAATCCGATCATGCTGATCTCGTCAGGACTTCTAGTGCAGTCTGACGAAGGAGCCTCGAGTCTGGTCGTGGATCGGATTGACGAATCTACCGCAATCAACCGAGAAGCGCCGGGTTCTTGAAACACCGGTTGGAGCCAGGCACAAGTGCCAGACAGGTAACCCGTCAAACACCCTATGTATGTTGATACATATGTTTGATTTGTTTATTCGTATTGATCGCATCCCGGTTCACATTTTTTTGTTCTTCCGCTGCCTGCCGGGGTGCGGATCCGGACACATCCCAATAAAGGGAACTATACGATCTATACAGATGCATCAAGGATAGGTTTAGGAGCTGTCTTAATGAAAGATAAGAATATGATTGTCTATTCTTCTAGGAAATTGAAGATTAATGAGAAGAATTATCCTACGCATGACCTAGAACTGGCAGCAGTAGTATTTGCGTTGAAGATTTGGAGGCACTACCTTTATGGGGAGAAATGTGAGATATTTATAGATCACAAAAGCCTTAATTATTTCTTTAACCAAAAGGAGCTCAACATGAGGCAAATGAGATGGTTATAATTGGTAAAAGATTATGATTATGTCATTAGCTATCACCCCGGTAAATCTAATGAGTAGCAAATGCATTAAGTAGAAAAGCCGTGGGATTAGCTCAATTATCAGTTCAGATACCATTAGCTAAAGAAATTAAGAGCTTCGAGATGTAATTGATTACGCATGAATGTGCTGCAAGGCTAGCTGTGCTTACCATCCAGCTTACGCTAAAAGATCACATTAGAGAGGGTCAAGCGAGGGATGATCAACTTCTTAAATTGAAGCAGCAAGATGAAGATAAAGGTAGAAATCTTTATACAACGGTAGAAGAGATTGTAAGATACCAAGGCAGATTATGGGTATCGCGAGTTGATAACTTGCGAGCTGAGATTATGAATGAAGCCCATAACACTCCTTATTCCATTCATCCAGGAGGTACAAAAATGTATTACAACAGCTGTTTTGGTGGTCGGGAATGAAACAAGATATCTCTAATTTCGTTGCTAAGTGTTTAACATGCCAACAAGTGAAAGCAGAGCATCAAATATCAACATGGATGTTAAAACCTCTCCCAATACCAGTATGGAAATGGGATAATATTGCGATGGATTTTTTATTGGGTTTACCTAAGACACTCCATGGATTGAACTCTATTTGGTTTATCATTGATAGATTAACTAAGTCAGCTCACTTCATACCAGTAAAGACAACATATGACCTAAATAAGTATGCTGAGTTGTATGTAAAAGAAATAGTGAGACTCCATGGAATTCTTAGTTCTATAGTATCAGATCGGGATCCTAGATTCACGTCTATGTTTTGGAAGAGTTTGCATAGAGCCATGGGAACCAAGTTAACTTTCAGTACTGCTTTCCATCCGCAAACTGATGGACAATCATAGAGAGTAATTCAAACACTGGAGGATTTACTTCGTGCGTGTACTCTTGATTTTGCAGAAAGCTGGGATGTTAAATTGCCCTTAGTAGAGTTCACGTACAAACAGTTACCCGGCTTCAACAGAAATGGCACCATGCAAAACTCTTTATTGAAGAAAGTGCAGATCACTAATACATTGGGATGATGTAGGTGAAAGGACTGAGATAGGACCTAACATTGTAGAATAGACTGCAGAAGAAATCAAGAGAATAGGTTATCGTATGAAGATGGCACAGAGTAGACAAAAGAGCTATGCTGATAGCCATCGACGTGAGATGAATTTCGAAGTTGGTGACCATCTGTTAGTAGAACGCATGAAGGGTGTAATGAGATTTGAAAGAAGAGGTAAGCTGAGTCCCAGATATATCGGTCCATTCAAAGTTATGGAAAGTATAGGGACATTAGCTTGTTGATTAGCATTGCCACCCCAGTTATCAGCATTTCACAATGTGTTCCATATATCAACTCTCGGGAAGTGTATTTCGAATCCTTCACATGTGCTCAGGTACGAGCCAATACAGCTTGCACGTGATCTGACTTATGAAGAAACGCCAGTAAAGATTCTTATGAGAGAAAACCGAAGGTTGAGAAATAGAAATATCCTTATGATCAAGATCCAGTGGGAAAACCACTCAGAAAGGGAAGCAACCTGAAAGCTAAGGCAGACATGTAGATACCAAGATCTGTTTCACTAAGTAAATTTCAAGGACAAAATTTTTATAAGGAGGTAGAATTTGTAACGCCCAGAAATTCAAAAATTCACAAATAGAAATTTTAAAGTATTGAGGGATCTATTTATAATTATTTTAGTAATCAGATTTTTGTCCAATCTGGTTTATCAGATTAGAGGCACGGTTATGAGGGTTTTCTGGATGGTTCAAGCAGACCGGTTTGTTCCATCTTTTAATCAAATATATATTTAATTGTTTTAAAAATGGAGTAGCACTTTATAAGAAGTGTGTTTTCATTCATGAGTTACACTAAAACCTTGCATATAAATACTGCCAAGCACCTCATGCATCTTCATTCACCAAAAATTTAACGAAAAGGAAAACTTTCGAAGCGATGCTCTCTGCTATCAAGAAAACCGACCAAAGTTTTAAAATATTTACAAAGGAACCGATTGTTTTTGTGTGATGATTCAGGCCAAAAACACTCCATGTAATCGTTGTCGCAGATAAGGCAAGTAAATTATTTTTCCTGTTGTACTTGAGAAAGCATATATTGTTTCTGTTTCCATGTTTGTATGGAGTTATGTTTTGAAAAGCGTTTCTTTAAAGGTTCTTCAAACACAGAAGAGTTTGAGATTCTTTCTTTGATGTTTTGATTCTTAAAAGTTTGTTAGAAAATTTTGATGATGTTCGTTCAGTTCTTCTTGAGTTTTCTGGGAGTTTCTTCAAGTAGCTTACGTGAACTTTGTTAGTAGCTTACAAGTAAGTTACCAATTCTTGTTTTCCAGAATTTTCTTTAGATATTTTGATTACTTCAGACCAAGTAAATCTTCCAAGCGGTAGTTGTTATTGAACTAAGTTCGCGATCTGCTCATTTTTTTCCGAGCTGGTTTTTATGTCGCGATCTGGTTGTCCAGCTTACTCGCAATCTGATTCATTTACATTCCATTTGCGATCCGCTTTATTGTTTGATACTCTTAATCTGATTTTCTTGTCCAAGTTGACCTTATTTGACCAACCAGCTTAGAGCTGAGTTTGTATTCTAAACCAGCACGATGTGTACTGTTAATACTCCGAGCTGATCCACCTCAATTCCATTCTGGATTGATACAGGAATTCTATGTTTAGTTCATCGTTTATATAGCTTTGATTTGAAGGTATAACTTCAATCGGTTCGTAGTTATATCCAAGTATGAAAGATTGTTCACCAGCTTAGAGCTCAGCTGCTCTATTTTCATTTCTATAGCCCAAGCTAGTTTCAGTGTTCACTTTCAATTATATTCCAATAAAATAGAGTTTTAAAATAGAAATTTATATAAGAAAGTAATCTGAAACAGATCAAGAAAATAAAGATTTTACAGAAATATTTAAAGAAAGTTTATTTTCAAAGTTTTCATTGGTTTATGGCAAAGATAACAGACGGTCACCAAGGAAGGGACCAATATTATGGTTGAAAGACTATAATCCCTTCACATAAAAGATGGGATTCATTCCCTAATTCCTGATTTCAGATGATAGTTTGATCAAATGACACGGACATAATTAGAGCTTCTACGCCATAATTCAATAGAAAATGAAAATAGATCACAGGGTGGTTTATATCCATAGCTCAACCAAATTTTTATGTTACGTCATTTTAAATATCAGAAAATTTTTAAAGTATGATTCTGTGAGACCTGAAATTTAATTAAGATTAATTTGTTGGAATTAATCAGTTTTTGGAGATTTCTGGTGGTTCAGATCTCTGTTTGGAAGTTTGGTTTGTATTTTCGGGTCGGAAATCACATTTTAAGCAATTCTGGAAGTTTTCGTGTTTTTGGGTTTGAGATCTGATTGTTGTGAGATCTGTTAGGATTTCTTGAGAAATCTGGTCGCATCGCGTATTTGGTAACGCGAGATCACCATACGCCGTCGTTCTGTGAAGTCTGGATTTTCTCGTGTGTGGGAGAAATCTGGTAGCGTGATTTGTTTTGGGTTGGTGCGACGTCGTATTGGTTTAGCGCTAGCGTGAGGTCTGTTTGCGTGAGGTGAAGTCTGGTTGGTTTGTTTACCAGATGTCAACGCGGGTCAGCATTCCTGTAGCGCAAGGTGGAAACGTTGTCGTTTAGGAGAGATCTGGTAATGCCTTTAGCGCTAGGATCTGATTGTGAGATCTGCCCGCAAGTTCTTGTGCTGAGGGTGAAGCGATGTCGTTTGGATAAGTTGCAACGGCGTCGTTTTGGTGAACGCTTGAGGGAGAGATCTGTATTGCGAGTTTAGCGTTTGAATGACCAGATTTGCTGACGTGTCTTGAGCGACGTCGTTTCGGGGTTTGAGCGTTGTTTAGCGCGAGCGAGCGTTGCTGGTGGGATCTGTTTCTGTCGGTGGAATAATTAAACAGATTTCTCGCGCTTATTTAAGGAGCAAGGCTTGGCTTCGTTGTATTCCACCAGATCCCATACTTAGAGAAATATTTCCTGATTTCGTTCTCTGTTTCTCAAACCCTTGGCTACTGTTCACCGTGAGCTTCTCCGGTAATTTCCCATCGCTTCCAGCCGTCGTTTCTTTCGCTTGAGGTAGCGTTGGGCTCCTATTGGAAAGCTCTTTCACCCTATACTAGTTTTGGAGTCTATCGTTCGCTGGAGTGAGATCGCGAAGCTTCTATCTTCGGCAGTGTGTTTGTGCGCGCAGGTAGCCTTCGGTTTTAGCTTTGAGATCTCGTTTCCTAGCCGTGATTTAGCTCCCTGTTGAGTTGTATTAGGGTGTGAGTTGCTGGTTGAGCGTGGAACTCCCAGCTGTGTTTTCTGTGGTTGGCCGTGAGTTGTTGTTGATGATTCCCTGTATCTTGCGTAAGTTTAACAGGTTGGAATCATATTTCTCAGGCCTAGTATTGTGGATTATTTCACAGAAGTATAAGGTACGGATCTTGAGCTTGTAATTCAGCGTGGAACTTGGCTTGGATGAATTGCGAGATGGCTGTGTTGGATTGCTGTGCTTGGTCGTTGTCCTGGTTGAGGACTGTGTATGCTTATTGTGTTTAATTGCTGTGTTGCATATGTTTATATTCTTGTGTTCCAGCATGTTGCATACACGCATGAAATTCCATTTCAGTTGTGGCAGCCATTGCCTTGTTTCGTTGCTGCTTCTTTTTTTTCTTATCAGGATGCGAGGGCCAGCGGCGATACCGCACTCTCATTTACCCTATGCGCCGTGTGGCTAGCTACCACAGTTCATAGGTTGGGTGTTGATGCATCTGGTAAGGGTGGGCGAGTAGGGGTGAGTGGGTAGCACCCACATGTCCTACACTCACCGTGGCCACATATTCTGTTGCAGTTTCCGTTGAGCTGTTGTCTCCTTTCTCATGCATAGCATCTGCATTTTATTCTTGCTGTTCACTGCTGTTTTATAGCTGCTCTCCGTACTGGGGTTTGACCCCATGTCCCTCTGGGGCTTGGTTGTTCCCTTGTTTGTGTTGTTTTCAGGAAACCCAGGTTTTACAGCTGGTCGTGGTTTTAACCCAGCTGGTGGTGCCCCAGGAGGTGGTTGAGTATCCCAGTAGCGTATAGCATATTTATATGTATCATTACTGTTAGCCAGGGGATGCCCTGCGCTTTGTTGTTGGAGTCTGATACATGTTATTGTTGTTGTATCTCTATACTGTGTTGTTGTTGGCTGACAAATGCGTTTGGTTTTTTTTACAAACTGGGATATATTTTGAGTATCGCAATATTTTAAATTACATCGTTTTAAACCGTCAGGCCAAAAGCGAAAATTTTACCCGCTTTTTGATAGCTTTCGCATGTGTTTGTGTGTTTTTACTCTGATATGAGCACGAGGCCTGACAGATTCAAACATGTACAGTTATGCTTTCACAGTTTTCAGTACCAGATTACAGTATTCAATTCTTCAGCTTTTGAATTCTAGCAGCTTATGAAATTTCATATAAAGTCAGAATAACTATGCTTGTATTTCCTGCCTCCATTGTTCCAGATTTACTTGTTGAGACCCTAGGCTCACTAGTTTACTTGATTGCAGGTGATGAGATTTACGCAGAGCTGGATGGTGTGAGCTGGACCAGACTTGGGGTTTATCGTGGGCATCATCTTTCGCACTGTTTTCAGTTCTCATTCTTTTTGTTGTACAGAAACTATGACACAATATTTTGTATATTTCAGATTATCTCCTTGATTATTTGTTGTAATCTGAATGACAGATATAAGTTCTTTAATATTGGTTGTTGAATTCCGCTCAGTTATTTCTCAGGTCAAAGAAAAAAATTCCTGTACTTTTGCAATTTAACCAGAAGTATTTTGTTCGTTGGATTTGGACCAAGTACAAACTTTTAGTATCCTGCAATTGAACCCCAAACTTATTAAATTAATTTAGAAAAAGTTCAGTTGCTACAATTGTTATCAGAGCATGGTCCTTGAGATGAACACTTATTCCAGTCTGAGACAGTTCTCGCCAGCCGCTTCTGAGTATCATGTGAGTTTTATTTCCTTGTACTAGCATATAGTTGAAACGAACCAAACTTTAAAATTTTTTTTCATTTTAAAAACATTTGCGGAATGAATAAACTAAAAGCATGACTCGTTCCCCCTTTAAAACCTTTTCATAAACCATCACTTTATAACATAAATAAAATAAATATCTTAAAACATTAAATCATCCATAATGTTTAAAATCCAGACTGAGTAAAAGTACTGAGCATGAGCATGCTAAAAATCAATATCTGAAAAGCGTATCGAATCAAAGATAAAACATCAATGCGGCCACGCGATGTAGCTACAGCGGGAGCTCAGAGGTCCTCATCGCCAATCGGGACATATTCCATAGGGTCATCACCTGCATCATTTAAATCTAGTGAGCATAGAGGCTCAACATGCTCTATCTTTTAAAATAGCAACGTACATACTAATAAAGCCACATGCAAGCATATACGTGTAATAAGATAACATTAAATCATGCATGCATGGATGATCTTAAAACATGGTTCATAAAATAAGTCGTAACGTATCGTAACATAACATAATCATAGCATACATAGTAAGGCATGACGTAACGTAACATAAAAACGTATGAGTCGTATCCATGAAGTGTGGACCATGTTCGATTGATCAATCTTAAACCAACGTAAGTGGCGGCCGATTTTACCTGACCTACATCATCATCATCACATTAATAGTGGTTCATTGGGCCTAGTCTCCTAGATCCGCTCGTTGTCTATCATTATACATGAACAAAGGTTCACCGGGCCCGGCATCCCGGATCCGCTCATCGTCTATCTTGCCACAAGTCACTTCAATCCCTCCATTTTCCTTTTAAAACATGCCTTTATCATTTCATAAATTTTCATGATGTGTGCATTTCATAAAACATGCAGTTTAAAAGCTTAGCCCGTCAATATATATTTATTTCTTTCCTTTAAAACATTAACATACATAGAATACTACATATATAATTATATATATATTCACGGGCTTCTACATTCTACTTCGGTCAATGACTAGTTCAGGAGCCTGGCCCACTATTACTAAGCCCAAAAGAATATATACCTAACTTAAAATTTAAAGCTTGGCCTTAAACATGACTTGGCCTATAACATGAGATTAAACCTTTAAAAATTGACTAACATACTACGTTGACTCTATTTTGACTCAATTAAAAAATTCTATGACCAATTTTGACTTAATTAAAATCTATGGATCAATTTTGACTAATTTAAAAACTCTGATAACCAATTTTGACCAATTGAAGCTCAAATGACCAATTTTGACCAATTAAAATCTCATGTTCAATTTTGACTTAATTAAAAATTCAATAACCTCAATTTTGACTTTAAAAGCTTAAAATAAGGTATTAGGTCCAAATTAATTAAAATTTTGACCAAAATATTTGTTTTTAAAAGATTTGACCAAAAATCGTAAAATTAGACCTTCATCTTGAAAATTAAAATAATCGGTCCGGAATTAAAATAACTCGGACAAAATTTAAAATATTTTGACTCGACATCCGACTAACCGACATGGTCCAATCGAACCGCCTGGCCCAAGCCCACACAAACCCTACGCAACACACACACACGACTCCATGCACGCCCACGCGACCAGCCGCCACTCCTGGCTTTCGGCTGCCCAGCTCGGACCGCCCTGGCCGGAGGCCCACCAATTGGACCACCCCCAGTTTCAGCCGGTCCCAACTGGACCAGCCCTGGCTCGAACCATGAGCCACATGGTTCGGCCGAGGCATGAAACTAGTGACGTGCGTCGCTACACGCACGACAGCTCGACCCATCACGATCTAGCCAAGATCTAGCCATGATATAGCCCTCTTTTCCACATATATGGACCCTCACACGACAACCTAGCCACTGTACATAGCCCTTGAACCCTCCTCAACCGAAGCAACACATGATTAAATCAAAATCGTGAGGAAAACAATGGCACATGCATGGATCTTCAACATGATGCATAGATCAATCTAAAACACATACAATTCATGCAAGTTTTCATTATAAACAGTTTACTATGGCTTAAATGGTGAGAAAAAGAATAGATATTACATGCTTGGCTTGGAAAATGGGAGGATCTGCGAGTTACTGATGTTGAGGACGCGAGATCGGGACAGAAACCACCTTATATCACCAAAGTTCTTGAATTTTCGATGGGGTTATGAATGAGAGGAGGGGGACGGCTATGGAGGGGAGTGGAGGCTAGGGTTTGCACAAATTTTGTGTCATGAAATAATGATGGTGCCAAAAATGACCCCTAAGCCTTAATTAAGAAATAAAAAGGTAATTTTACAAGCTTGCCCCTCCACTAATTGAAATGCTAATTAAAAACTTTGAAGTTGGTTTAAACATCTCTAATTTTGAAATAAAGGTTTCCTCAAATTTTAAAACACATTAAAACCCATTAAAACAACTCGTATATGCGAAAAAAAGGTTCCCCTCCAAAATAATCATGAAAACCTCAATTTTCGGAAATTGTTTTTTAAAAATAATAAGTTTATTCTTAAAAATCTAAGGACTTAAAAATCCCAAATAATTTTCATCTCAATCGTCCCTAGTCTCGTCCACACGTCCGTAACTCAAGCTGACTGAAAACATGACATGCATACCATGCAACATAAAAATAATAAACAAATCACATAAAATGGCATGTAATCATCTAAAATTATTTTTCCCCTAGTCATGCACTCATTTCTACGTATTCAGGAATTTCTAGGCGTTACAACTCTCCCCCCCTTATAGAAATTTCTAGGCGTTACAACTCTCCCCCCTATAGGAATTTCGTCCCCGAAATTAAGTACGTACCAAATAGATCAGGGTAGCGCGTCCGCATATCGGCCTTAGTCTCCCAGGTAGCCTCATCCTCTGAGTGATTCTGCCACCGGACTTTGACCATTGGAATACTCCGTGCTCTCAGTCACTCATGAGCTAAAATCTACACTAGTCGCTCCTCAAATGATAGGTCCGGCTCTAACTGGAACGACTCAAAATCCAAAACGTGCGACGGCTTCGGAACATGCTTCAGCAGCATCGAGATGTGGAAAACATTATGGACCACTGACAAACTTCCGGCCAAAGCGCATCACGCCCTTCATGGGCGAGATCCTCACGAAGACATGGTCCCCAACAGCTAACTCTAAATCTCGTCGTCTGTGATCGGCATAACTCTTCTGACGACTCTAGGCTGTCCTCATCCTATCCCGAATCCCCGTCACAATATCCGCTGTCTGCTGTACTAACTCCGACCCAGTCAGCACTCTCTCTCCAACCTAGTCCAAGTGCACGGGAGATCTGCATCTCCTCCCGTACAGTGCCTCATATGGAGCCATCCAATTGATGCCTGAAAGCTGTTGTTGTACGTGAACTATACCAGAGGCAATCTCGAGTCCCACGTACCCTGGAAGTCTATCGCACAAGATCTCAGCAAATCCTCTAGAATCTGGATGACTATCCGCTGTCTGCTGTACTAACTCCGACCCAGTCAGCACTCTCTCTCCAACCTAGTCCAAGTGCACGGGAGATCTGCATCTCCTCCCGTACAGTGCCTCATATGGAGCCATCCAATTGATGCCTGAAAGCTGTTGTTGTACGTGAACTATACCAGAGGCAATCTCGAGTCCCACGTACCCTGGAAGTCTATCGCACAAGATCTCAGCAAATCCTCTAGAATCTGGATGACCCTCTCCGACTGACCATCCGTCTGCGGGTGAAACATCGTGCTGAACGCCAACCTAGTTCCCAAAGCGGCATGCAAACTCCTCCAAAACGCAGATGTAAATCTGGTGTCTCTGTCAGACACAATAGAGACTGGTATGCCATGCAGCCTGACAACCTCTCTGATATAAAGCTCTGCGTACTGCGTTAGGGTGAAAGTAGTCTTTACCGGTAAGAAATGCGCTGACTTGGTGAGTCTGTCCACAATCACCCATATCTCCGTGTATCCTCTGGGACTACTGGGCTCCCAATTCCACTCGAGAAAAGGGAGTGGCTACGATAACCCTGTCGGTCGTTGATGCTCTGCCTTGACCTGCTGACAAGTCACGCACTCAGATACGAATCTCCCTGTCAGGCCTCGTCCATAAACACAGAGTTTAACCACGCAAAAACAAAGCGAAAGCAATAAAATAGTGACTAAAATTTTCGCTTTTGGCCTGACTGAAAGATTACATAATTTAAAATACAACCATACTCAAAATACAGGTTTTACAACGCTTAAAACCTCGACTACAACTCATACGACATACATACATAGAGCGACTCCCAATTAAACAAAGCGATGAGTCTCTCGCTCAACATAGATACAATACGATATAACAAAAATATCATATACATCTACTATATATAACTGGGACACTCTAGCCACCTTCTGGGGCACTACCCGCTGGATCAGCTCCACGACCAGCGGTGAAACCATAGTAACCTGAAAACACAACACAGGCAAACAACACCAGCCCCAGAATGAGGTCAAACCCATGTACGGAGAGCAACTGAAAAACAGCAGTTAGATAGCAACAGATAATTAGCAATGCTACGCATGAGATGAGGCTACAACCGAAGCAGAGAGCAAAAGGAATTTCAGGAACAAATCAATGACATCAACAGATCAACTGAGCAATGGTGGCCACGGGGTGTGTGAGTATATGGGAGCTACCCACTCGTCTCAGCACACGGTAACAGATGCAAAATATAGCTCAACCTGATGTTGCCCAACTCATGAGGTGTGGGAGCTACCCACTCCACTCATAGTGGCTAACAGATCCCAGCAGGGAGATGAGGTACGGGAGTTACCCGCTCGGCCTCCAAAATAGGCATCCTGGTACACACAGATCAAATACAACAAGGCACGGCTAGCAAGTTCTGAGCTCAACATGATACATGAGTGAATGCAGATGCAACAGATAACAGCAAACAACACAAACATTACACTGTACCACGGAACAACAATCAATTACACATATCCATGCCAAATCTCAACGCTGTAAAACAAGCTCACATCCGTACCTCAAGTCTGAGCTATAATTAACACAACAAAGTCCCAAGGAACACTGATCCGAGAACCTGCTAAGCAACAACGCACAAGATCTCAGGGACAGCAGCACAGAAACTACGAATCGGGAGCTACGAGATCAACCAAATCTGTCCAACCCTTCTAACACAACAGAAGGCTCTAAACAAAGCACAAGGTAGGATCTTTAGCACTTATCGAACAAGATACCTCAACAGCAGGCGAAATCCGACGCTTATGCTAACAAACTACATAAGGGAGATGTCTCGCGATCCTCTCCAGCTTCACGCAAGCTTCCAAAAGAGGTACCAAACGAAGCGTCTTAGCAAGAGGAGTCCAACGCTACCACTCTTACTTCAATCGGAGCTGTCTACCGTCGAAAATCAGAGAAGATAAGGTTCGGTGAACAGTAGCTAGGGTATCGCGACAGAATTCGCTATTGGGAAATATTCTAAGTGTCGGGAAACAATAGTGGAGAACGAAGGCAAAGTCCTCTATATAACTCAAATCTGCCCATATCTGCTGAACCAATTTCACTGACAATTTAAGGTACAAAGCTGATTTCCCACTCGGGTCTGAATCTCACAACGGATATGGTCTTACGCCAAAACAGATCCCTACTAACTCAAACGACGTCGCACAGGGTCCACTATCGCAACGGGACACGTCACCTCGCTACTCAAAACTGAATAAAAAAAACAACAGCGGTCTCTAACACTCAGATTCCATCGAAATCTGAAGACCAACGCATTGAGATCTGAATCTCGCTCGCTAAACCAAAATGCTGTCGTTCCAACTAATCCAAACGACGTAGTTTAGCTACTCGGTACAGAAACACGCTAGCAAACTCATATCTGCTCAGCGACAACAGATTCCATCACCACTACTGATCGCGATCACTCAGCGATGATCAATACTCACACTTGAGCAGATCCCGCCTAAATATTAAATCGATCCAAAGCTGATTCCAGGACTTAAACAAACCCGATAGCTTCACCAAGCATATCAACTCAAAGATGGTCACCCAGATTTGTTCGCTCAAATCTGAATCTCATAAAATCCGATTAATTAACTCAATTAATCTTTCTCAACTTTCGGGTCTCACATCTCTCCCCCACTAAAATAGGACTTCGTCCTCGAAATCAAACAACTCCAGCAAACAAAGAACTTAACAAACCAAGAGTTCAAGATAACTGGGGAAACAACCAGCAAACAAACCAACTACTGGAATATGATACAGCGTTCACTCAAACAGATGCGGCCACTCACGCTGCATCTTCTCTTCCAGTTCCCATGTAGCTTCCTCTCTACCATGTTTGCTCCACTGAACCATCACCAAAGGAATGGTCTTGATCCTCAGCTGTTTCTCTTTTCTATCTAAGATCTGCAAGGGATACTCAATGTAACTCAAAGTCTGATCTAGCTCTACCTCGTCAGTTCTCAACATATGTTTAGGATCTGGCTCATACTTCCTCTGTTAGAGTAGATGCCCAACTAGCCAACTTGTGGCGTGTGGGTTCATAGACTCTTGTATATGACAGTCTTTATATATGATATTCGCATTTATCCATATGGCATTCTTTACTTTCATTGTGTGTATGATGATTTACAATTGCGTTGATTAAAGACCTAGAATACACCTAAGTGTATGTTAGATGTGATAGTGGGTATGACGGCTATCATGAAACACATCTAATAGTAACTGTGTATTCTGAACATGTTCCTAGTCGATTGGGCCGTCAAAATGAGGATAAGGCCGCCCGAGTTTGAGACTAGTATCTACGATGCGAAGTACCATGTTTAATTGGTAGGGAACATTGTGATGTTCTGAGCATGCAGATAGATAGTGACCTGGTGATCTATCGAACTACCCTCGTTCGGACTTTCCAAGTGGTTACCATTTATCGAGTGGATAAGTCCGAGGTCTTGGTTGTACTAATTAGTCCTCATGACTCGAAACGTCATTGAGACTCTACATGATAGGCGTCTCACTTTGACCCGTTTGCCGACTCACTTGGCGTCATAAGGCGTCAGGATTGGGTGAGACCCCGATCCATGTAGGAGTCGATGCATCGTTGTCGAGGATTCACCGCTCGCAGACATGCGTGGATATCCTATGCTATCTGAGGGGATAATAGTGTATAAATCTCTGGCCAGAGTACTAGAAGTGTTTTAGGTAAATGTGTTTACCTAGTTACACTCGCGATGTCACTATTCGATCTTCAAGATTTATGCATAGCTATCGGATCTATAGCGACTCTCGATTTACCAATGGTCGTTGATCTGATCGTGATATATGGATTGAAAGGACCGTACTGTACGCTAACCACGACCAACTGGTTCTTGCAGGCACTATCAGTGATACCTAGGGGATCATGGGGCGATGTTGCTAGACGCTTTACCATGATCCGATGGGCAAGTCCGGAATTGTGATTCCGGAGCCGCAATGGTTGTGGGCCCACGGCTAGTTGTATCCGTGAACCATTGAGGGTCACACAAGTACTGGATTCGATATTCCCGCACGGATACTCAGCTCAATGTGTTGAGCACGAGAAGAGGATTTTGGGGAGTGCGACTTCCTAAAAGTCAACATGGGTCAAACAGGGGTTTCCCGCTGTTGAGGGGCAAAACGGTCATTTTGCACTGGGGTTCTGAAAAATGGTTTTTTAGATCATAGTATTCAGTTTTGGAAACTGAGTCGATCGGTCCGATCTGATCGGCGATCGGAGTTACGATGAAGTCACAGTGGTGGGGATGAATCGAATGTTCACCCGTTGGACCCGGGCCCGTTGGGCCGGTCCAAGCCTACCACTTAGTCTATTTAATTAGACTTAGGAGACTTCATAACACAATTAACTTACAACAAACCCTAAACCTAAGTGCTAAGTAGCCGCCCCTCCTCTCTCACAAAGCCGCCGCCACCGCCGCCTAGTGCCGCCGCCGCCGCCGCCGCCTCGAGTCGCCGGAATTCGTTCCGGCCAATTCGACGAGGAGTATCCGTCCGCACAGATCTCGTCAGGCCCTCTAGTGCAGGCTGACGAAGGAATCCCGCCTCCGGTCGTGGACCTGATTGGCGTTATCTACCGCAATCTACCGTGAAGAGCCCGGTGTTATTGTAATTCCCGGTTGGAGCCAGGCACGAGTGCCAACAGGTATTCCTATTAAACACCCTATGAATGTCATAGATTTGAATTCTTATAGTATTGATCGTCCCCCCGCACAAGTAATTTTTGTTCTTCCGCTGCCTCGCCGGGGGGCGTGATCCGGATCCCAACA
>KV013343.1:113575-128274 GCA_001598015.1 Dorcoceras hygrometricum
AGCAGCATACTTCGTCTTCTCAAAACGCCGTTGCATTTCGTTGGACATCGATGCCATCACATAGCACCGAGCTTTAACCTCGTCGTCACACCATTGGTTAAGCGTAATCAGCTCCTCAGGGCTGATATCGGCAGGGGTTTCCTCCGGAGGGGACTTCTCTATCGTATAGAGAAGCTTCTCCAAAGCCAAAACAAGATTAAGGTTCCGGAGCCAGTCTTGGTAGTTCAGACCGGTGAACCTGTTGCTATCCAGTATAGCAGCAAGCGGGTTTTTCATCGAAACCATTTTATATAAAATTTATACTGAAAAGAAAACAGACATGCATTACTAACTATATAAGATATAAGCTAAGACATAAAACATGGTCATTAAGTTTTATGAATTACCCTCCCACTATTTTAACGATTTCACCACCCTCTAATGAAATCGAGAAAACAGGTTTCTTTAGTGGGTACACAGAGCTCAATCAAGCGATCATGGACCCGAATAATATCAGACATCCATGTCCCCCAAAAGGTAGTTTCCGATTGCAACCGGTGCAACCTACATGTATTCACCTCAAGTCCAGTAAGGGCCCAATAATATGATGCCATTTACTATCACGTGTCAAGATTGACCCATCAATGTTGAGTCGTGAAGGACGGTCCCCTTAACGTCCCCAATAATATGAGCCAACGTTAAAGGGAGTTCCAACCGACTCAATTAATCTATATATCATCATATATAAAGTAACATTGGGATGATCGATCGCGAGAGCTATGCGGTCCGTGGTTTCCAGCCACGGACCTGGGTCCAATCCTAGGGGTAATGCAATATGCAATGCAATCCTATTACAAAGCTTTCCGGTTTTACAGATCTTCGGTCTTCAATATCTTGATCGTCATCGTCCACCGTCTTCGGATGTCCTCCCACTAAATCTAGTAATTTTACATTTAAATTTACTATGACAGATAAGGGATACATTTATCAAGGGGTGGGAACGGGCCACAAACAGGCCCACTTTAAATGATAATCAAAGTATATTATAAAACCGATATCATATAAAACCTATTGCATACACCTAACACATTGGGCACGACTCACGATCACCCCAATCATGCAATTAATCTAATTAACATGCATAATTTAAATAATCTAATTATTTATCGTAAAATCATATTCTAATTACGAAATCGTATTTTATAATAAAATCGCATTTTGCCGATAAAAACAAATTTTAATCAACAAAATCATATTTTATTACAAAATCATATTTCATAATTAAAATCACATTTTACTAATTTTAATTGTATCAAATTGGGCTTAAAAAAATTCTAGACCCAAAAACTTAAAATTTCAAAATCGATCAAAACCGGGCCCGATATCGCATACCGGCCCGAAAACTTCACGGGCTGCCCGGGACAGGCCCGAACCAAAACCTATAAGAAAACAGACCAACCGTCACGACATCGCCGGAGCTTCACCGGAGCGGCGGCCGGCCGGCGGCGCCACCACCGGAAAAATGCACGGCGGCGCAAACATCACGTGCGCCGCAAGGGCGCCCGCGCGGCCGCTACAATAGCGGAGCTCATGCACCACCGTCGCACGACGACGCCAGCAAGCGGCGTAGCCATGCGCGTTCATTGGCCGGCCAGCAGCGCACAGCGGTGCAACGATTGTGCTGGACAGCGGCAGGTGAAGCGCGACAATCGCGCATGCATCGCGCGCGGAATGGCGCCGCCTTGCGACAGCCTGTAGCGCAATCCAGCGGCCGACTCTCGCACGTCCATTCCTGGCAGGTTGCGCAACCAGTGCGCAAGGCGGGCGACGGCGTGCGACATTTCGCACGAGGCGGCATCCAACGATTTGCGACCATGCGCGGCCGCGCGCACCTGCGAGCGCGCCATCGTGCGCTCGTGTTGCGCCGCCGCATGAGGCGGTGGCGTGGCCCTTGGTTCAATGATTTTGATTTTTCCGATCTGAAATGTGAGATGTTAGATACAATAGGGCAATCAGCATTGATCAGATCCGAAAAACACTGGCTCTGATACCACTGTTGGGGATCCGGATCCGCCCCCCGGCTAGCCAGTGGAAGAACAGAAATTAAACAGCCGGGAGACGATCAATACGAAAAATTACATAACAAACTACGATATTCATAGGATGTTTAGGTGATTACCTTGCTGGCACTCGTGCCTGGCTCAAACCGTAGTTACAATAACGTCGGCTCTTCTCGGTAGATTGTGGTAGAAATCGCCAATCCGGTCCACGACCAGAAATGAGACACCTTCGTCAGCCTGCACTAGAAGGACTGAAGAGATCAGCACGAACGGATTCTCCTCATCGAATTGGCCGGAAATGATTTTCCGGCGACTCGAGGCGGCGGCGGCGCTAGGCGGCGGCGGCGCTAGGCGGCGGCGGCGGCGGCTTTTGGAGAGGAGGGAGGCGGCGGCCAATGCTTTAGGGTTAGGTTAAGTGTTGAGAGTTGTGTCAATTAAGTCTTGGTTTACGTCTAATTAAATAGACTTAAGTGTTGGACTGGAACCGGCCCAACGGGCCCGGGTCCAACGATGAACGTTCAGTTCATCTCCACCACCGAGACTTCATCGTAACTCCGATCACCGATCAGATCGGACCGATCGAATCAGTTTCCAAAACTGAATAATATGATCTGAAAAACCGTTTTTCAGAACCCCAGTGCAAAATGACCGTTTGCCCCTCAACAGCGGGAAACCCCGGTTTGACCCCTGTTGACTCTTAGGAAGTCGCACTTCCCGAAATCCTCTTCTCGAGCTCAACACATTGAGCTGAGTATCCGTGTGGGAATCTCGAATCTAGTACATGTGTGACCCTCAATGGTTCAGGGATACAGCTAGCCGTGGGCCCACAACCATTGTGGCTCCGGAATCACAATTCCGGACCTGCCCAACGGATCACGGTAAGAGCGTATAGCAACATCGCCCCATGATCCCCTAGGTATCACTGATAGTGCCACTAAGAACCAGTTGGTCGTGGTTAGCGTACAGTGCGGTCCTTTCAATCCATATATCACGATCAGATCAACGACCATTGGTAAATCGAGAGTCGCTATAGATCCGATAGCTATGCATACATCTTGGAGATCGAATAGTGACATCACGAGTGTAACTAGGTAAACACATTTACCTAAAACACTTCTAGTACTCTGGCCAGAGATTTATACACTATTATCCCCTCAGATAGCATAGGATATCCACGCATGTCTGCGAGCGGTGAATCCTCGACAACGATGCATCGACTCCTACATGCATCGGGGTCTCATCCAATCCCGACGCCTTATGACCCCAAATGAGTCGGCAAACGGGTCAAAGTGAGACTCCTATCATGTAGAGTCTCAATGACGTTTCGAGTCGTGAGGATTAATCAGTACAACCAAGACCTCGGACTTATCCACTCGACAAATGGGAACCACTTGGAAAGTCCGAACGAGGGTAGTTCGATAGATCACCAGGTCACTATCTATCTGCATGCTCAGAACATCACATTGTTCCCTACCAATGAAACATGGTAATTCGCATCGCAGATACTAGTCTCGAACTCGGGCGGCCTTATCCTCATTTTGACGGCCCAATCGACTAGGAACATGTTCAGAACACACAGCGACTATTAGATGTGTTTCATGATAGCCGTCATACCCACTATCACATCTAACATACGCTTTAGTGCATTCTAGGTCTTTACTCAATGCAATTGTAAATCATTACACACATAATGAAAGTAAAGAACGCCATATAAATAAATGCGAATATCATATATAAAGATTGTTTCATACAAGAGTCTATAAACCCACACGCCACAAGTTGGCTAGTTGGGCATCTACTCTAACAGTATTCGGGTGTGGTGTCAAGGCGAGTGGCTCATTACCACACTTTGAACACACCTCGTGGCCACCATTTGTTGTAGATTCGTTTGAGCTATGCTTTGAGTTCCTTGGCTCCCTTTTCGATTGTAGCCTCCAGCTGTTGTCCGGTGTCTCATGCATAGCAATTGCATTTTATCTTATGCTTTTCTTTAGTTGTTTCAGTTGCTCTCCGTACTGGGGTTTGACCCCATGTCCCTCTGGGGCTTGGTTTGTTTGTTTGCCTGTTGTTGTTCAGGTTTCCCAGGTTATTCAGCTGATCGTGGTCCTGACCCAGCTATATGTGGCCCAGGAGGTGGTTAGAGTATCCCAGTAGCGTATAGCATATATTTATGTATCGGTATAGTTAGCCAGGGGATGCCCTGTGCTATTGTTGTATTTTATTGTACTCCGTTGTGGTTGTTACCAGGTATTTGATACATGTTTATGCTATACCGTTTGTTGTGGTGGTTTTGTTAAACTGGGATATCTATTTTGAGTATTTTCGTTTTTTAAATTATATCGTTTTAAATCGTCAGGCCAAAAGCAAAAATTTTACCCGCTTTTTATTAGCTTCCGCTTGTGTTGTGTGGTTTTACTCTGTTGTGAGCACGAGGCCTGACATTTTTTGTATCAGAGCTTAAGCTGGGATAAGCTCGATTTCTTTGATCACACTTGAGTATAGGCACAGTGTCGTGTGTTACATGTGCTTGACCTATGTGATTATGTGCTGCATATTGTTTTGATATCTATGCTGTATATGTTCTCTGTTTCCTTATCCTGTTGAGTGTTCGTAGATGCCGCCTAGACGTCGTGGTAGAGGTAGGGGGTAGTTCAAGGAGTCAGAAGGGCAGAATCAGGATCGGCGTAGTGCTCCTAGTCGTACTCGTAGTAGCCGTGATGAAGAGGATGAGGTTGAGATTTTGCCGACCCCTGTAGAGAGGATGAACGTTGTGATAGCAAGGTTTCAGAGGATGAATCCTCAGGTTTTCAATGGCGACGAGTCGAGCGAGGATGCAGATTCGTGGCTTCGGAACATCACTGGTCTATTTGATTGTGTCCAGTATGATGACGAGCTTCGTTTGAGTTTGGTGCCCCTTCAGCTTAGAAAGGGTGCAGAGCGCTGGTGGCGAGGTGCTTCTAGTACTTTGTTGGAGACCGGCGTTGGGATTACTTGGGACAGCTTTTGCGAGACTTTTAGGCAGGAGTATGTTCCTGAGTCATACGTAAATGCCCGTGAGCGGGAGTTTGATCATCTGGAGCAGGGCTCGATGTCTGTTCGTGAGTATGCTATGATGTTTTCTTCTTTGTTGGCGTATGTTCCGCATGTTTCTGGCCGGGAGAGGGCCAAGAGGACCAGATTCTTAGAAGGTTTAAACGAGGAACTGTATCAGATGGTGCTGACAAGCAAACCCAAGACTTATGCTGAAGCAGCTGATAGTGCTATCGATATTGAGGAGGGTTTGAGGAGTCGTCGTGCTCGTAGGCAGCAGGTGGCGCAGGGTGGCCGTCTTGCTATTCAGGGAGCGCAGTCTTCGTAGTCCTCCCAGTCAGCTCATCAGCCCCAGCAGCAGCCACATCAGCAGTTGGCGCAGCAGTCTGGTCGTCAGAGGTTTCGACCCCACGGTCAACAGTTCAAGAAGATGTCTGGTTCGGGTTCTTCTGGTTCAGGTAGCTCGAGTAGTAGTGGTTCTCGGGCTGAGTTCTGTGGTTATTGCGGTGGCAAGCATCCTTCTACCCAGTGTGTCGGTGTGCAGGGCTCCTGCAAAATTTGCGGTCAGTATGGGCACTTCGCTAGGGTGTGTCCGTCAGTTGGATCGCAGCAAGCCGCGGCCCTGCCTCAGGGTCGTGGAGGATATTTTAAGGGTCGTTCCCCTCAGTTTCAACAGCCCAGGATTGGTGAGACTCAGTTCAGGCTGTTCCAGCAGCCTGGTCCGTCGCGATTCGGACAGTCGTCTCAGCCGTTCTATTCTGGACCTCAGCATGCTCAGGCCAACGTCATGACTAGGGAGCAGGCAGAGGAGACGCCGAGCAGGGTGATCGCAGGTACATGTCTTGTTTCGATTTTCCTGCACGTGTGTTGTTTGACACCGGTGCATCGCATTCTTTCATTCGTGGAGGATATTTTAAGGGTCGTTCCCCTCAGTTTCAACAGCCCAGGATTGGTGAGACTCAGTTCAGGCTGTTCCAGCAGCCTGGTCCGTCGCGATTCGGACAGTCGTCTCAGCCGTTCTATTCTGGACCTCAGCATGCTCAGGCCAACGTCATGACTAGGGAGCAGGCAGAGGAGACGCCGAGCAGGGTGATCGCAGGTACATGTCTTGTTTCGATTTTCCTGCACGTGTGTTGTTTGACACCGGTGCATCGCATTCTTTCATCTCTGATTCGTTTGTTAATGAGCATGGTTTGCATACCATTTCATTGCGCGATGCTGTTTCTGTTTCTACCCCTGGCGGTGTGAGCCTGTTCTCCCAGGAGGTTTTGTTAGATGGCGTTTTGAGATTTGGACAGCATGTGTTGGTGGCGAATCTGATCCGTCTGATGTTGTGGGATTTCGATTGCATTGTTGGGATGGATGTGTTGTCCAACTATAGGGCCTCTGTGGATTGTTTCCATGGGATTGTTCGTTTTAGGCCTTTCTCTGGCGAGAAGTGGGACTTCTACGGCCAGGATTCTCGATCGAAGATCCCGTTAGTCTCAGCGATGGAGATGTTCAGCTTGTTGTCCTTAGGGAATGCTGATTTCATGATTTACGCTTTGGATGCGTCTTCTTCTTCTTGTGTGCAGCTTAGTGACGTTCCCGTGGTGCGACATTTTCTTGTTGTGTTCCCGGAGGAGATTCCTAGTTTTCCTTCGAGGGGGGAGATTGACTTCAGCATTGAGCTGGTGCCTGGCACAGCTCCGATTTCTCGTGCTCCGTATCATTTGGCGCCTGCGGAGTTGAGAGAACTCATGGTGCAGTTGGACGATTTGCAGGAAAAAGGTTTCATCAGACCTAGCATGTCTCCGTGGGGAGCGCCCATTTTTTTGTGAGGAAGAAGGATGGCTCAATGCGGATGTGCATTGATTTCCGCCAGTTGAATAAAGAGACTGTTAAGAACAAGTACCCTTTACCCAGGATCGATGATCTGTTTGATCATCTGCAAGGTTCTGCGGTGTATTCGAAGATTGACTTGCGTTTTGGGTACCATCAGCTGAGAGTAAGAGATCAAGATGTCGCAAAGACTGCTTTTCGTACGAGGTATGGACACTTTGAATTCCTTGTTATTCCGTTTGGGCTGACCAACGCTCCTGCAGTCTTTATGGATATGATGAACCGGGTCTTTAGAGAGTTCATATATCAGTTTGTGATAGTGTTCATTGATGATATCTTGGTATATTTTAAGACTCCTTTGGAGCATAAGGAGCATTTGAGAATTGTCCTTCAGAAGTTGCGAGACCAGCAGCTGTATGCTAAATTCTCCAAGTGCGAATTTAGGCTGGATCGCGTCGTATTCTTGGATCATGTTATTTCAGCCGAGGGGATTTCTGTGGATCCCAGTAAGGTTGATGCTGTTTTTAACTGGGAGCGTCCCAGGAATATGTCGGAGATTTGCAGTTTCTTGGGTCTAGCTGACTATTACCGTCGTTTCATTGAAGGATTTTCTAGCATAGCAAAGCCGATGACTCAATTGACTCAGAAGGACAAGAGGTTTGTGTGGACTGAGCAATGCGAGAATGCATTTCAATTGCTCAAGGAGAAACTGACTACTGCACCTGTGTTGGCTCTGCCGTCCGGATCAGGTGGTTTCGTTGTTTGTTCTGATGCTTCGCTCAATGGATTGGGCTGTGTTTTGATGCAGAATGGTCGAGTCATTGCGTATGCCTCGCGGCAGCTGAAACCGCATGAGACTCGTTATCCAGTCCATGATTTGGAGCTAGCAGCCGTGGTCTTTGCGTTGAAGATCTGGCGTCATTACCTGTATGGCGAGCAATTTGTGGTGTACTCGGACCACAAAAGTTTGCAGTATTTGTTTTCGCAGCCTGACTTGAATATGAGACAGCGTACGCGGATGGAGCTGCTGAAGGACTTTGATTGCGAGATCAAGTATCCGCCTAGGAAATCGAATGTAGTGGCCGATGTTTTGAGCAGGAATGCTAGTGAGATGCTTGCTTCGTTGTATATTTCTAAGGATCGGGAGCATCTTAACACTACTGGTTGGAGATTCTACCCGGCTGAGGATTTTGTTGTGGTTTCTTCTTTCCAATTGGAGCCACAAATTGTTTCTAGTATTCGAGCAGCTCAAAGGACTGATCCTTCCATCCACGAGTTGAAGTTGAAGGTCAGGGCTGGAGAACTTGAGGATTATTCCGTTTCTTCTGATGGTTGCTTGAGGTTTCGTGGCAGGCTGGTTGTGCCTAACCTTATTGATTTGAAGGAGGAGATCCTTCGGGAGGAGCACAGCAGTAGACACAGAGTTCATCCGGGTGCACGAAAGATGTACCATGCGTTGAAGCCGCACTTCTGGTGGGCTGGCCTGAAGAGCGACGTTGCTGGGTTCGTTGCTCGTTGTTTGAACAGATGGTAAAGGCCAAGAGGATGAGACCTGGTGGTCTGTTGTAGAGTTTGGAAGTGCCCCAATGGAATTGGGAGCACATAGCGATGGATTTCGTGACGCATATACCTCGTACCAGCAGAGGATGCGATGCTATTTGGGTGGTTATCGACCGATTGTCGAAGTCTGCACATTTTATTCCCTACGTTATGACCTTTTCTCTGAAGAAAATGGCGAAACTGTACGTGGATTTTGTGGTTAGATTGCACGGTGTGCCTATTTCGATCGTTTCCGACTGAGATCCAAGGTTTACTTCCAGGTTTTGGAAGAGTTTGCAAACAGCTTTGGGTACCAGATTGGCTATGAGCACAACATATCATCCCCAGACAGATGGCCAATCTGAGCGAACTATCCAGACGTTGGAGGATATGTTAGGAGCTGTTGTGATGGATTTTGGAGGTAGATGGCAAGACGCGTTGTCTTTGGTGGAGTTTTCCTATAATAACAGCTATCAGGTGACGATTGGCATGGCGCCGTTTGAGGCTTTGTATGGCAGGAAGTGCAGATCGCCGGTATGTCGGGTGTGGTGTCAAGGCGAGTGGCTCATTACCACACTTTGAACACACCCCGTGGCCACCATTTGTTGCATATTCGTTTGAGCTATGCTTTGAGTTCCTTGGCTCCTTTTCGGTTGTAGCCTCCAGCTATTGTACGGTGTCTCATGCATAGCATCTGCATTTTATCTTATGCTTTTCTTTAGCTGTTTCAGTTGCTCTCCGTACTGGGGTTTGACCCCATGTCCCTCTGGGGCTTGGTTTGTTTGTTTTCCTGTTATTGATCAGGTTTCCCAGGTTATTCTGCTGGTCGTGGTGCTGACCCAGCTAGAGGTGCCCCAGGAGGTGGTTAGAGTATCCCAATAGCGTATAGCATATATTTATGTATCGGTATAGTTAGCCAGGGGATGCCCTGTGCTATTGTTGTATTTTATTGTACTCCGTTGTGGTTGTTACCAGGTATGTTATACATGTTTATGCTATACCGTTTGTTGTGGTGGTTTTGTTAAACTGGATATCTATTTTGAGTATTGTCATATTTTAAATTATATCGTTTTAAACCGTCAGGCCAAAAGCAAAAATTTTACCCTCTTTTTATTAGCTTCCGCTTGTGTTGTGTGGTTTTAGTCGTGGTGCTGACCCAGCTAGAGGTGCCCCAGGAGGTGGTTAGAGTATCCCAATAGCGTATAGCATATATTTATGTATCGGTATAGTTAGCCAGGGGATGCCCTGTGCTATTGTTGTATTTTATTGTACTCCGTTGTGGTTGTTACCAGGTATGTTATACATGTTTATGCTATACCGTTTGTTGTGGTGGTTTTGTTAAACTGGATATCTATTTTGAGTATTGTCATATTTTAAATTATATCGTTTTAAACCGTCAGGCCAAAAGCAAAAATTTTACCCTCTTTTTATTAGCTTCCGCTTGTGTTGTGTGGTTTTACTCTGTTGTGAGCACGAGGCCTGACAACACCAGCCCCAGAGGGACATGGGGTCCAATCCCAGTACGGAGAGCAACTAAAAAACAGCAGCTAGATAGCAATAGATAAAATGCAATGCTACGCATGAGTGTTAGAGTAGATGCCCAACTAGCCAACTTGTGGCGTGTGGGTTTATAGACTCTTGTATGAAACAATCTTTATATATGATATTCGCATTTTACTTATGGCATTCTTTACTTTCATTGTGTTGTATGATGATTAACAATTGCGTTGAGTAAAGACCTAGAATGCACTATAGTGTATGTTAGATGTGATAGTGGGTATGATGGCTATCATGAAACACATCTAATAGTCACTGTGTATTCTGAATTAGTTCCTAGTCGATTGGGCCGTCAAAATGATGATAAGACCGCCCGAGCTCGAGACTAGTATCTTTGATGTGAAGTACCATGTTTCATTGGTAGGGAACATTGTGATGTTCTGAGCATGCAGATAGATAGTGACCTGGTGATCTATCGAACTACCCTCGTTCGGACTTTCCAAGTGGTTACCATTTGTCGAGTGGATAAGTCCGAGGTCTTGGTTGTACTGATTAGTCCTCACGACTCGAAACGTCATTGAGACTCTACATGATAGGCGTCTCACTTTGACTTCTAGTTACACTCGCGATGTCACTATTCGATCTCCAAGATGTACGCATAGCTATCGGATCTATAGCGACTCTCGATTTACCAATGGTCGTTGATCTGATCGTGATATATGGATTGAAAGGACCGTACTGTACGCTAACCACGACCAACTGGTTCTTACAGGCACTATCAGTGATACCTAGGGGATCATGGGGCGATGTTGCTAGACGCTCTTACCATGATCCGTTGGGCAAGTCCGGAATTGTGATTCCGGAGCCACAATGGTTGTGGGCCCATGGCTAGCTGTATCCCTGACCCATTGAGGGTCACACAAGTATTGGACTCGAGATTCCCGCACGGATACTGAGCTCAATGTGTTGAGCATAGGAATAGGATTTTGGGGAGTGCGACTTCCTAAAAGTCAACAGGGGTCAAATCGTGATTTCCCGCTGTTGAGGGGCAAAACGGTCATTTTGCACTGGGGTTCTGAAAAATGGTTTTTCAGATCATAGTATTCAGTTTTTGAAACTGAGTCGATCGGTCCGATCTGATCGGCGATCGGAGTTACGATGAAGTCACGGTGATGGGGATGAACTGAATGTTCATCCGTTGGACCCGGGCCCGTTGGGCCGGTCCAAGTCCATCATTAAGTCTACTTAATGTAGACTTAAGCTTCATAATAACACAACACTTGACACAAACCCTAACCCTAGAGCTTAAGTAGCCGCCGCCCCTCCTCTCTTCAAAAGCCGCCGCCGCCGTCGCCGCCTTGCGCCGCCGCCGCTTCGCCGGAATTTGTTCCGGCAAACTTGACGAGGAGAATCCGTCCGTGCTGATCTCGTCAGGCCTTCTAGTGCAGGCTGACGAAGGAGTCTCGCTTCCGTTCGTGGACTTGATTGACATAATCTACCGCCGCCTACCGTGAAGTGCCGGTTTCCTTGCGAAATTGGTCGGAGCCAGGCACGAGTTGCCAGAAAGGTAACCCCGAGAAACACCCTATGAATGGTCATAGCATGATTTGTTTATGAATTGTATTGATCATCTCCCGGACCAAATTTTTGTTCTTTCGCTGCCTCACCGGGAGGCGTGATCCGGATCCGCCGTGGTTCCCCAACAGTGGTATCAGAGCCAAGGTTCGGATCTGATCAATACAATTATTGCCTTATTGTATCTAATCTCGAATTTCAGATCAAAAACAAAATTCGGAAAGCAAGCCGCCGGGCCGCCGCCATGTGCGGCGGCAACCACCACGTCGCGCGCGCGCTATGGCTCGCGCGACACCATCTTGCGCTGGCCGCGCGATGGGCATCCTCACGTCGCGCGCTGGCCGCGCGATTGGAGCGAGGTGGCCGGACGGTTGCACGCTGCTGGACGCACAAGAGATGCACGCTGGTCACGCATCACGGCCAATCGCTGGCCGCTTGCTTCGCGCGATGGCTCGACTATGGCCGGCCTTTGATCGCGCGCTGGCCGCACGGTTTTTGCTTGCTGGCCGACGATGAGCAGCGCTTGTCGCACAGCCTGTTGGGCGAAGCATGCTGCAGGACGCGCAATTGGTTGCGCGGTGATGCGCGCGGCCGTGCGCCCGCGTGCGGCCTTGCGTCGCACGTGATTTGTTGGCGGCGGCCGCCGTCCGGCGATGTCGTGACGGCTGATGTCTTCTAGGGTTTATTTCGGGCCTGTCCCGGGCAGCCCGTGAAGTTTTCGGGCCGATATTCGATATTGGGCCCGTTTTGGTCGATTTTGAAATTTTGAGATTTTTGGGCCTAAAATTGTTTTAAACCCAAATTGATGCAATTAAATTGCAAAATGCGATTTTAAT
The DNA here is from genome assembly GCA_001598015.1 of Dorcoceras hygrometricum. Taxonomy (NCBI): domain Eukaryota; kingdom Viridiplantae; phylum Streptophyta; class Magnoliopsida; order Lamiales; family Gesneriaceae; genus Dorcoceras; species Dorcoceras hygrometricum. Next base: position 125,913 of record KV013343.1, read on the forward strand.
TTTGAAATATGATTTTATAAATTAAATATGATTTTGTTGATTAAAATTTGATTTTATCGACAAAATACGATTTTATTTATAAAATGCGATTTCGTAATTAAAATATAATTTTGTGGATAAATAATTGGATTATTTAATTTATGCATGTTAATTAGATTATCTGCATGATTGGGATGATCGAGAGCCGTGCCCAATTTGTTAGGTGGATGCGATAGGTTTTTGTGATTCGGTTGTATTAATATTTTGATTATCATTTAAAGTGGCCTGTTTGTGGCCCGTTCCCACCCCTTGATAAATGTATCCCTTCTATGTCATGGTAAATTTAAATGTAAAATTATTAGATTTAGTGGGAGGACATCCGAAGACGGAGGACAATGACGATCAAGGATATTGAAGACCGAAGATCTGTGAAACCGGAAGCATTGTAATAGGATTGCATTGCATATTGCATTACCCCTAGGATTGGACCCAGGCCCGTGGCTGGCAACCACGGACCGCATAGCTCTCGCGATCGATCATCCCAATATTTATATATATTGATATATAGTTAGTTGAATCCGCATGTTTTAAATTTGATTTAAAATAAATGCATGAGACCAAATTTTCAAAAATAAAACGACGAGGTTAAAGCTCGATGCTATGTGATGACATCGATGTCCAATGAAATGCAACGGCGCTTTGAGAAGACGAAGTATGCTGCTGACATACTTTTTCATCTCAAAGAACTGTACGGGGAGAACTATCGACATGAGAGGTTCACGACTGTCAAGGAGCTTATGACAAGCTGCATGCGCGATGGGACTTCGGTCCGCGAGCATGGGGTTCGTATGATTGGGCTCGTTGAAAAGCTGTCGGGCCTTGATATCGCACTTCCACACGAGCTGTCGGTGGATGTACTTCTCCTTTCGCTACCCGCTGCATTTGACCCCTTTGTGGTCAACTTCAACATGAACAAGCTGGCAGCCACCCTTGAAGAGGTGGTTAACATGCTTGTTGTGTTTGAAGGAACCATAAAGAAGGAAAAACCCGTCCTCCTTATGGGATCTTCTTCCTCTGCGAAGAAGGGGCCCAGACGCAAGAGCAAGAAGCGTTCTGCTCCTGCGAAGGAGGAAAAGTCCTCCAAGAAGCCAAAGGCAAAGGCTTCCAAGCCAAACAAGAGCGAGGATGTTTGCCACCACTGCCACAAGCCTGGGCATTGGAGGAGGAACTTCAAGGAGTACCTCGAGCAGTTGCGAACTGCGAAAGGTATGTTCTATATTGAAATAAATATGTCTCTTAATTCGACTTCTTGGGTACTTGATACCGCATGTGGATCTCATATCTGCAATGATTTGCAGGTGATGACAAGAAGCCGAGGTTTTAGAGAGGGTGAGACCCACTTGAGGCTTGGAAATGGAGCAAGAGTTGCTGCAGTAGCTATAGGAGATGTTTATTTATTTCTGTCTTCTGATTTTAAGTTGTTATTGAGAAACGTTTTGTTTGTTCCCGAATTAATAAAGAACATTATTTCTGTTTCTATGCTTGATAGTGATGGATATTCTTGTATGTTTGCTAATTCGATTTGCAATATTTACAAGAATGAATGTTTAATTGGAATTGGGGAACGCGAAAACGACTTATACACCTTAAAATTAAAAGACGTTCCAACTCGCGATGTCGAAGCACATACAACAACGATTAAACGGAAACACGATAACTTGAACCCAGCAAAACTTTGGCACGCTAGGCTAGGTCATGTTTCTCTAAGTAGGATGAACAAGTTAGTTAGGAGTGACATGTTTGATCTGTCAGACATTAACTCCCTACCGACTTGTGAATCTTGTCTCAAGGGAAAGATGACTAAGCAACCCTTCAAGGGCAAGGGTGAGCGTGCTCAAGGCCTATTGGATTTGATCCATACTGATGTGTGTGGTCCGTTTAGTATTGGTACTAAATATGGTCACACATACTTCATCACCTTTACCGACGATTACTCTAGGTATGGGTACTTGTACTTAATGAAGCACAAGTCTGAATCCTTTGAAAGGTTTCAAAGAATTCAAGGCTGAAGTAGAAAATCAACTAGGCAAAAGTATTAAAGCACTTCGATCCGATCGAGGTGGCGAATACTTGAGTGCTGAATTTCAAGACTATCTGAAAGAGAATGGGATTCTCGCACAGTGGACCCCTCCGGCCACACCACAGCTCAATGGTGTAGCGGAGCGTCGTAATCGGACCTTGTTGGACATGGTTCGATCTATGATGAGCTTCACTGAACTTCCCGACCTCGTTTTGGGGCTATGCGCTCGAAACCGGCGGTAATGTTGTAGTACGAATGTCCGACACCAACGGCAGTGGTATAAGACTCCATACTGTAGATATG
>KV013343.1:128864-141019 GCA_001598015.1 Dorcoceras hygrometricum
GGAAAGGGAATTTCTACTTGATAGAAAAGGCAGAATAGTAGAACTCGAAGAGGTTCGAGAACCAATTGAAGTACCAAGTGAATCTCCCGTACCTCCAGAGCCGGTACCAGAAATGGTCGCACCTAGGAGGTCCGAAAGGATTCCTAGGGCTCCTGAGAGATATGGTTTTCTCCTTGAAGATGATCAAGGTGATCAAGTTGTTGGATCTGATCCAAGAACTTTCAAGGAGGCAATTTCCGATGCTGATTCTAATTTGTGGCTTGAAGCAATGCAGTCTGAGTTTGACTCAATGCATGACTAACCAAGTTTGGACTCTTGTTAATCCCTCCCGAAGGAATTGTTCCTATTGGGTGCAAATGGGTATACAAGAGGAAACTTGGGCCTGATGGTAAGGTAATGACCTACAAGGCGCGACTGGTCGCGAAAGGTTACACTCAAAGGCAAGGTGTTGACTATGATGAAACCTTCTCGCCAGTCGCAATGTAAATAGAATCTTATTAGCCATAGTCGCATGGTACGACTATGAGATATGGAAAATGGATGTGAAAACTGCGTTCCTTAATGGAAACATTAAGGAAGAGATCTATATGATGCAGCCTGAGGGTTTCACATCTGTTGGAAGCGAGCATAAGGTATGCAAGCTTCAGAGATCGATCTACGGTCTCAAACAAGCATCGCGAAGTTGGAACCTGAGATTCGAGGAAACAATTAAGGAATTCGGTTTCATCAAGAATCCCGAGGAGCCATGTGTGTATAAGAAGGTAGTTAAAAGCGCTGTGACATTCCTCGTACTTTATGTTGATGACATTCTACTCATTGGGAATGATGTAGGAATGCTGAAATCAACTAAAGTATGGTTGTCTAGTAGATTTTCGATGAAGGACATGGGTGAAGCATCCTATATTCTTGGAATACAGATCTATCAGGATAGATCGAAACGGATGCTCGGACTCACCCAAGCTACCTACATCGATACCATACTTAAGAGGTTCTCTATGGAAGAGTCCAAGAAAGGACACCTACCTATGAGCCACGGGGTCACTCTATCTAAGTCTATGTGTCCGAAGACTGATGAGGAGATCGAGAGTATGACACGTGTGCCATATGCCTCGACAAATTTCGCATATTCTCTGAGTGTCACGAGCCGCTACCAGGCCAACCCCGGCCAATTGCATTGGAAGGCTGTGAAGGATATTCTTAAGTACTTGCGAAGGACTAAAAATATGTTCATGGTCTATGGGGGTGGTGAACTGAAACTGGAAGGCTACACTGATTATAGCTTTCAGTGTGACGTGGATGATTCGAAGTGAACCTCTGGATATGTATTCATGCTCAATGGTGGTGCTGTCTCTTGGAAAAGTTCCAAGCAAGACACCATCGCGGATTCAACCACTGAGGCTGAGTACATCGCAGCATCAGCTGCTGCTAAGGAGGCCGTTTGGATAAGGAATTTCATCCAAGAGTTGGGCGTCATTCCTAATGGAGTTGGTCCAGTCCCGGTGTACTGCGACAACACGGGTGCCGTTGCGCAAGCAAAGGAGCCTAGGTCTCACCAAAGATCCAAACACATACTGAGGAAATACCACATAATCCGGGATATTGTGGCTAGAGGTGACATAGCAGTTGAGAGAGTCGCCTCTGCAGACAACGTTGCTGATCCACTTACGAAGCCCCTGCCAGGACCATTGCTTGAGAAACATCACGAAACAATGGGACTGCGTCTGATGAGTAGTTGGCTTTAGGGCAAGTGGGAGATTGTTAGAGTAGATGCCCAACTAGCCAACTTGTGGCGTGTGGGTTTATAGACTCTTGTATGAAACAATCTTTATATATGATATTCCCATTTTACTTATGGCATTCTTTACTTTCATTGTGTTGTATGATGATTAAAAATTAGCGTTGAGTAAAGACCTAGAATGCACTATAGTGTATGTTAGATGTGATAGTGGGTATGACGGCTATCATGAAACACATCTAATAGTCACTGTGTATTATGCAGAAAACGTTGCTGATCCACTTACGAAGCCCCTGCCAGGACCATTGTTTGAGAAATATCGCGAAACAATGGGACTGCGTCTGATGAGTGGTTGGCTTTAGGGCAAGTGGGAGATTGTTAGAGTAGATGCCCAACTAGCCAACTTGTGGCGTGTGGGTTTATAGACTCTTGTATGAAACAATCTTTATATATGATATTTGCATTTTACTTATGGCATTCTTTACTTTCATTGTGTTGTATGATGATTAAAAATTGCGTTGAGTAAAGACCTAGAATGCACTATAGTGTATGTTTGATGTGATAGTGGGTATGACGGCTATCATGAAACACATCTAATAGTCACTGTGTATTCTGAATTAGTTCCTAGTCGATTGGGCCGTCAAAATGATGATAAGACCGCCCGAGCTCGAGACTAGTATATGCGATGCGAAGTACCATGTTTCATTGGTAGGGAACATTGTGATGTTCTGAGCATGCAGATAGATAGTGACCTGGTGATCTATCGAACTACCCTCGTTCGCACTTTCCAAGTGGTTACCATTTGTCGAGTGGATAAGTCCGAGGTCTTGGTTGTACTGATTAGTCCTCACGACTCGAAACTTCATTGAGACTCTACATGATAGGCGTCTCACTTTGACTCGTTTGCCGACTCACTTGGGGTCATCAGGCGGCGGGATTGGGTGAGACCCCGATGCATGTAGGAGTCTATGCATCGTTGTCGAGGATTCACCGCTCGCAGACATGCGTGGATATCCTATGCTATCTGAGGGGATAATAGTATATAAATCTCTGGCCAGAGTACTAGAAGTGTTTTAGGTAAATGTGTTTACCTAGTTACACTCGCGATGTCACTATTCGATCTCCAAGATGTACGCATAGTATCGGATCTATAGCGACTCTCGATTTACCAATGGTCGTTGATCTGATCGAGATATATGGATTGAAAGGACCGTACTGTACGCTAACCACGACCAACTGGTTCTTGCAGGCACTATCAGTGATACCTAGGGGATCATGGGGCGATGTTGCTAGACGCTCTTACCATGATCCGTTGGGCAAGTCCGGAATTGTGATTCCGGAGCCACAATGGTTGTGGGCCCACGGCTAGCTGTATCCCTGAACCATTGAGGGTCACACAAGTACTGGACTCGAGATTCCGGCACGGATACTGAGCTCAATTTGTTGAGCATAGGAAGAGGATTTTGGGGAGTTCGACTTCCTAAAAGTCAAAAGGGGTCAAATCATGATTTCTCGCTGTTGAGGGGCAAAACGGTCATTTTGCACTGGGGTTCTGAAAAATGGTTTTTCAGATCATAGTATTCAGTTTTGGAAACTGAGTCGATCGGTCCGATCTGATCGGCGATCGGAGTTACGATGAAGTCACGGTGATGGGGATGAACTGAATGTTCAATCGTTGGACCCGGGCCCGTTGGGCCGGTCCAAGTCCATCATTAAGTTTACTTAATGTAGACTTAAGCTTCATAATAACACAACACTTGACACAAACCCTAACCCTAGAGCTTAAGTAGCCGCCGCCCCTCCTCTCTTCAAAAGCCGCCGCCGTCGTCGCCGCCTTGCGCCGCCGTCGCCGCCGCCGCTTCGCCGGAATTTGTTCCGGCAAACTTGACGAGGAGAATCCGTCCGCGCTGATCTCGTCAGGCCTTCCAGTGCAGGCTGACGAAGGAGTCTCGCTTCCGGTCGTGGACCTGATTGACGTAATCTACCGCCGCCTACCGTGAAGTGCCGGTTTCCTTGCAAAACTGGTCGGAGCCAGGCACGAGTTGCCAGAAAGGTAACCCCGAGAAACACCCTATGAATGGTCATAGCATGATTTGTTTATGAATTGTATTGATCATCTCCCGGCCCAAATTTTTGTTCTTCCGCTGCCTCGCCGGGAGGCGTGATCCGGATCCGCCGTGGTTCCCCAACAATGATATGAGGCTACAACCGAAGCAGGGAGCCACAGTCATCTCAGGAACAAACCAATGACATCAGCAGATCAACGAAGCAATGGTGGCCACGGGGTGTGTGAGTATATGGGAGCTACCCACTCGTCTCAGCACACGGTACCAGATGCAAAACATAGCTCAACCTGCTGTTGCCCAACTCATGAGGTGTGGAGCTACCCACTACACTCATAGTGGCTAACAGATCCCAGCAGGGAGATGAGGTACGGGAGTTACCCGCTCGGCCTCCAAAACAGGCATCCTGGTACACACAGATCAAATACAACAAGGCACGGCTAGCAAGATCTGAGCTCGACATGATACATGAGTGAATGCAGATGCAACAGATAACAGCAAACAACACAAAGCATACACTGTACCATGGAACTTCAAGCCATTACACATATCCATGCCAAATCTCAATGCTGTAAAACAAGCTCACATCCGTACCTCAAGTCTGAGCTATAATTAACACAACGAAGTCCCAAGCAACACAGATCCGAGAACCTGCTAAGCAACAAAGCACAAGATCTCAGGGACAGCAGCACAGAAACTATGAATTGGGAGCTACAAGCTCAACCAAATCTGTCCTACCCTTCTAACACAACAGAAGGCTCTAAACAAAGCACAAGGTAGGATCTTTAGCACTTACCGAACAAGCTACCTCAACGGCAGGCGAAATCCGTGCTTATGCTATCAGGCCTCGTGCACAACACAGAGTTAAATCACGTAAAACATAGCGGAAGCACTTTAAAAAGTGGCTAAAATTTTTTTCGCTTTTGGCCTGACGAAGGAAACATAATTTTAAAATACCACAATATGCCAAAATATCACAGTTGATAGAAATACACAACGCTAAAAGTCATAATATAACAGTACATCATTAAACAAGTATCAGTCAACTAATACAGCAACTGATTACCACACAGCACAGGGCATTCCCTGGCTAATAATAATGATACATATATGCTATACGCTAACTGGGACACTCTAAACGCCACCTGGGGAACCTCCAGCTGGATCAACACCAAGACCAGCGGAATAACCTGGGAGACCTGAAAAACAAGAACAAAAAAAACAACCAGCCCCAGAGGGACATGGGGTCAAACCCAGTACGAAGAGCTACATAATATAGCAGTCAAATACAGCATGAAATGTATCATGTCGTGCAAATGTATGAGCGGTACAATGAACATCGGTAACAACCGGAAGGCCAAGCGAACGGTAAACAGCAACTGTGACACATCACTGAGTCTCGGAAGCTACCCGATCGCACCCAGTGGAAAATAGAGTGGATCATTGCCGCACCTGCGCGGGAGCCACCCACCAGGTCGCACGGAATTGCAAGTGGACCAATTACCCGACAACCTCTATACAGGTCACTGCAACTGAGGGCTATGAGAGTGACTCACCGCACCCTCCAGCTGCACTCAATCGTGATTATGCAACACAACATAGCATCACGAGAGAAGGCTCCAACAGAGTAACATATCACGGCTATCAAAGGAACCATTGGCTCAATATGCTATGCAGATGCAGTAACATGCTTAACATGATGCATGTACGTGTAATGACAAAAAAACGCAACAAAGGCATTCGAATAATCACATGCATAGCAACTCAACAGATCACCAAACAGCAAGTAATACACCAGATAGTTCAGCCAATAGACATGCATAATATACACAGCTTGCCTCTACACAAACACTCGGCACAGCTATATAACACACATAATGTATTCCCATGCCTATCTCAAAGCTGAATTATAAGCTCAATTCGTACCTCTACACGGCAACTACCTCAAACAGATTCCACCCAGGCCCAATACCAAAGGCCTGTTCAACTATGATTCCTCACGGCTAACTGCAAAACTTCACAAAGTTGCTCGAACACTTGAATCCAGAAGCTCAAACAAAGTTGAAGAACTATGGGCTGGAATCTGCGAAATACACGAAACGGCAGCTACTTCGCTCCTCTTCCACACGTCGATCTAAAACCCCAAAATGGTAGAAATCAAAAGCTCTTAGCAGGATGAACTCAACGTCGTAAATCTTGTATCAAATAACAGCGTAAATCGACGAGAATCTAAGGAAAAAGGGTTTCGCATGAATAGTAGCCGACGAGAGTTATCGAGGAAGACAATGGGAAATATCGGGTTCGAGAAAAATATGCTAAGTGTTTACAAACACTGGTATTTAAAATCCTCCAGCCAATCACTACTGTTAAAGTCCATCAGCGACGAAAACATATTCCTGCATCAGATTTTATCACCAAACAGATTTCTCGAACTTGGGACCAGCGCTCACACACAAATCTGAAACAAGCACTCTCACGCATCGAATACTCCGCTAACCAAATCGAAACGACGTTGCTGGCCGTTGAAACAGATCTCTACAACAGATCCCTGTGCTAAGGAACAAATCTACAAATCTGGATCCTCAGCGCTCACGCTAACAAACGCACAACTAACAAAATGACAACGTATCGAGGTCTCGCCAAATAAAACCAAACGGCGACGCACTGGTAAAACAGATCTCTGCGCTCGCACCACCTATTAACAACGCAAAGAAAAGTCTGTCAACGAAAAACATTGACATCTGCTCAATACTCTCACCCGCTAGAGAAATCTGAAACCTAGCGCTAAACAGCGGTTATTAGCTAAACGGCATCGCTGAGACATCGGGACATGTCAACAATTCTGACCGAAACGCTACAACAGATCTCACGCTCACTATCACATTGACATCTGCTCAATACTCTCACCCGCTAGAGAAATCTGAAACCTAGCGCTAAACAGCGGTTATTAGCTAAACGGCATCGCTGAGACATCGGGACATGTCAACAATTCTGACCGAAACGCTACAACAGATCTCACGCTCACTATCACCTGTTGACCCGCGTTGATACTCTATTTCACCACCAACCAGATTTCATCTCCAAGCGAGACATCTGAACCTGGAAACGACAGAGTATAGAGGCTCCCGCTATCACAAACAAAACGACATCGCAACAGAGACATCTGAAAGGAGTCCAACACAACTGAAACAGATTTCTATACAATAACGCCAACAGATCTCACCAACCGTGAGACATCTGCACTACGCAAAACGACGGCGTATTATTTCTCGCTACAAACACGCGCTAACAAACTTCTGAACACTAGCGATTCAGATTTCTCCCACGAACAGATTTCTCACAACAAATCCAACGATTCGACTCCAAATTCCAAATGGCTTTCATCCAATAGAACCCGTTACTCAAAACAAAGTATCTTTATGAGGAATCTGGAAATCATCAACCAGACTTCACTAATAATCCTAAAGTCTGAAATCTGAAAATACTCAAATTTTCCAGAATTATTCTACACATGAAATCTGACCCAAAATATTTACGAAGCCTTCCCAATGAAAGTTGGACAACCAGATTTGTTCAAGCACAAATCCGAACTCCTTAATTTCGATTAATTAACCCAATTAATCATCCTAAACTTGAGGGTCTCACATCTCTCTCCACCTTAAAAGATTTTGTCCTCGAAATCAAACAACAACAGAATAAAACCTAGTCAACATAGCCAACACTGGAAAGTTAGGCTACACACAGAACAATCAAAAGCACTCCACTCTCAGCCCAAAGGCTACTAACCGAGAGTTCAATATACGGGAAACACAACAACCAGCAATCAACTGCTGAGAAACAGCAACGAGAAATTAGCTACAGAAATCTGAATCAACACTTGTAGCATATACGAAGAGTTTGGTTCACTTCCTCAACATAAACACACCGTGCAAAGAGAAGAATTCATGATGGCACCGCCAACTTAAAACAGAAACACACTTTGCTACGATCTCCAAAAGATCAAACATAACGAGGAGCTCATTACAACTACACTGCTATGCCTATAACAGCTAAAAATCAAAGGCCAAATCACAACGCGCACTGTCTAGGAGGGTTCGACAAAAAGAACAACCATTTACCAACTGGGTAGGAACAAAACTTGAATCTGAAGGAAACAAAACACAAGGAGGAAAGACTGTTCCAACGTGGATGAGAACGCGCTCCACTCATCTCAGGTTCTGTCTCTCAAATATTCCTTCTTCTTACGTGACCATTCCCACTGCATGGCAACCCAGATAAGGTAACAAGTTAACATTGTTTCTCCCTTCCATCTAAAGTTCTCGCAAGCCAAACAGTCAAATTTAGGGTCCAGTCCTGCTCATTCCATCAGTATTCATCACAAAAGAAGGATCTGAGTCGCAATTCTCTCGGCTTGGACACATAAAACACTCCACGTGTCTATAACAACACAGCCGGTAATCGCAAATTGCAAACCAAAGATCCAATTTTATCCCAAACACTCAAACAAAATGATGAATTAAGATCTAACCTACCCTTCAATCTCAAATTCAGCGTAAACCAAGAAGGAGAAACTCACAAGAAGCACCTGGTTCACAACTGAGGTTCAAAATTCCACGCTTAAAAGCAAAATCTGGTCAAAAGGTAACTCTCACCATTTGCTCTCGATGAAACCAGATCTTTTAGGTCATCCACCTACTACACAACCTCTGATGATAGCCACTAAGTTCCTCACTTTCTTCTAGTCGCTAAGCAAAATTTGTACTTCCCACCGTACAAAATCTCAATGAAGGTTATACCAAACCTCACTTGGCGACGAATTCCACATGCAAACTCTGCCAATTCTCGGAATGGTCTCTCGGATTAAGCATCTGATCTGGGAAAAATGATAAACTCGCAGTCCCTCAAGACCCAAAAACATCCACAGACTTTCCAACTTCGGAGCGAAAAGCTTAGAGTATTTACCAGCCACTACAGACAACAGAAAACTAAGCAATCAGTCGCTAAGCAAAATTTGTACTTCCCACCGTACAAAATCTCAATGAAGGTTATACCAAACCTCACTTGGCGACGAATTCCACATGCAAACTCTGCCAATTCTCGGAATGGTCTCTCGGATTAAGCATCTGATCTGGGAAAAATGATAAACTCGCAGTCCCTCAAGACCCAAAAACATCCACAGACTTTCCAACTTCGGAGCGAAAAGCTTAGAGTATTTACCAGCCACTACAGACAACAGAAAACTAAGCAATCTTACTACTGGATCACCACAATATCCTCTTGCCAGTTTCCTAGAATAAGCCTTAGCACAAGGACAAAATGGGCTGATATAGACAATCCAACAGTCATACTTTTACTACCCGCTCTAAACTGACACTCGGAACCAACAAGGAAGCTCAAAAACTACCAAATGCTCGAAGGCATCTTATATACTCAACGCCACTAGCATTGCTGGATGGGCCTTCCAACAAATCATCAGTAGCGAGTTTCTCTCGCGCAGGCAGACGTTAAACTCACATATGAAATCTTTAACCAACTCTATCCAATGCACTAACTCACAGACAAACTGAACTGAGTGAAGACAGAAATCGCTAATCGCTCTCCACCTTAAAAAAAACACACCAAATCTCCAAAGGAAACTCAACGGCCTCCAACGCCAAAACAAAGGTGGGGCATCTCATCTAACAGGGTCTCCACTAATCTTGATACATCTATGCCTCATAAAATGCAATGGAATGGACTACAACCGAAACAGGGAGTCCACAGGAGCTCAAAAACTCAAAGCTGAACAACAGTCGGAGGCAAAGATCAACAAACATATGTAGCCACGGTGTGTGTACGAGAATATGAGAATCACGCACTCATTTATACACCACACCCGATTACCAGATGCATCAAAACTGCTCGACCTGCCGTTGCCCAACCCATGAACTGTGGTAGTTAACCACTCGGCGCATTGTGGCTAACAAATCCCAGCAGGGAGATGAGAGTGCGGTATCGCCGCTCGCCCTCGCATCATGGTAAGGAACAAACAGCAACAACAAAGCACGGCTACAACAGTTGAATTGAACAGGATATGACAAGACACGATTATACAACTCGGAGTTCAACAGCTGGATACACGCAACTCGTAAAACAACTCAACAGCTGGGAACACAAACAGCTGAAATAAAATGAAGTTCAAATACCGCAATTCTGCTGTCCGGACAAAAGGAATCAAAGAGGATACGCACAATACTAAAGATTACAAGGGAATCAGGAGAATCTCAACTGAAACACATGAGGGAAGAAATCCTCAAACGATGGAGATCACCAAACAAACTGTAGTTCGGACATCGCATCACAAACAACTAGCAGCTATCCTCTCGACAAAGGGAATCTAAACACTCCCAAAATAAACAACTTCCCTACCAGACTTGCTAACCTAACTCAGCATCACTCGCGCAACGACAACTTCTCCACCGGAAGGAGTAACAAGGACACGGCATCACACAAACAAGATGGGGCGGAAACAACCCTCGCGCACGACCAAAAAAAACAAGTACAATCATAAACTAGTGCGATGTCTACGCGTCAAACTAAACTCACACAGAGTTAACAAGTAAAGTACAACTACATGTACAACCTCCACCGGTCAAGACATCATCTCGCTCCTCAGTTGTTGCATCCACCTCAGTTGGTTGAAGTCCTGATCACTAGGACTGAAAAGGACGATACGGTCGCCACGAAGAACTTCTAGTCAAATCCCGCTGTCCCAAGGTAGGACACACTCAAGCAAAGTGCCCAACCTGACCACAATTGTTGCAAGCGCCTCGCACTCCAACGCATTGAGAAGGTTTATGCTTACCCCCACACTGGCCACAGAATGACGCATTCAACCTCGCTCCACTACAAACGCCAAAACTCGAAGAACTCGAACTGGATCTCTTAAATTGCCTTCCTCTAGGTCTAAAACTCTGACGACTCAAAGACTGCGATGCCACAGAAGGCTGGGAAGACGACGTTCCAGATGGCACAGGATTTACGCTCTGTCCTGTTGGCTGCTGAACTCGAGTCTGTCTAACTACAAGGCTTTCCATAAGATCAACCGCTCTGTTGACAGCACTATCAAGAGAGTGAAAGGCTGAAGACTGACTCTCACTATATCCCAAAGGAACACTCGGTTGAGGGGCATACTCTCTATAAGCACTAACCGGAGTCCCTGAATCAACCACCACTTGCCTACTAGCTCTACATCTTCTCCTAGGCGGCATCTCTACAAGACACTCAAAGGTAAGCACACAAGCAAAAAATTCAAGTATTCAAGCACAAACCAAAGAACAACTACTGTGCCTAGACTCACATGTGATCAAAGAAATCGAGTTTATCCTAGTTTAAGCTCTGATACCAAAAATGTCAGGCCTCGTGCACAACACAGAGTTAAATCACGTAAAACATAGCGGAAGAACTTTAAAAAGTGGCTAAAATTTTTTTCGCTTTTGGCCTGACGAAGGAAAAATAATTTTAAAATACCACAATATGCCAAAATATCCCAGTTGATAGAAATACACAACGCTAAAGCCATAATACAACAGTACATCATTAAACAAGTATCAGTCAACTAATACAGCAACTGATTACAACACAACACAGGGCATTCCCTGGCTAATAATAATGATACATATATGCTATACGCTAACTGGGACACTCTAAACGCCACCTGGGGAACCTCCAGCTGGATCAACACCAAGACCAGCGGAATAACCTGGGAGACCTGAACAACAAGAAAACAAACAAAACAACCAGCCCCAGAGGGACATGGGGTCAAACCCAGACGAAGAGCTACATAATACAACAGTCAAATACAGCATGAAATGTATCATGTCGTGCAAATGTATGAGCGGTACAAAGAACATCGGTAACAACCGGAAGGCCAAGCGAATGGTAAACAACAACTGTGACAAATCACCGAGTCTCGAAAGCTACCCGATCGCACCCAGTGGAAGGTAGAGTGGCTCATCGCCACACCTGCGCAGGAGCCACCCGCCAGGTCGCACGGAATTGCAAGTGGACCAACCACCCGCCAACCTCTATCCAGATCACTGCAACTGAGGGCTATGAGAGCGACTCACCGCACCCTCCAGCTGCACTCAATCGTGATTATGCAACACAGCATAGCATCACAAGAGAAGGCTCCAACAGAATAACATATCACGGCTATCAAAGTAACCAATGGCTCAATATGCTATGCAGATGTAGTAACATGCTTAACATGATGCATGTACGTGTAATGCCAGAAAACACCACAAAGGTATTCGAATAATCACATGCATAGCAACTAAACAGATCACCAAACAGCAGGTAATACACCAGATAGTTCA
>KV013343.1:141040-168530 GCA_001598015.1 Dorcoceras hygrometricum
GCATGAACAGTAGCCGACGAGGGTTATCGAGGAAGACAATGGGAAATATCGGGTTCGAGAAAAATATGCTAAGTGTTTACAAACACTGGTATTTAAAATCCTCCAGCCAATCGCTACTGTTAAAGTCCATCAGTGACGAAAACATATTCCTGCATCAGATTTTATCACCAAAAAGATTTCTCGAACTTGGGACCAGTGCTCACACACAAATCTGAACAAGCACTCTCATGCATCGAATACTCCGCTAACCAAATCGAAACGACGTCGCTGGCCGTTGAAACAGATCTCTACAACAGATCCCTGCGCTAAGGAACAAATCTACAAATCTGGATCCTCAGCGCTCACGCTAACAAACGCACAACTAACAAAATGACAACGTACGAGGTCTCGCCAAATAAAACCAAACGGCGACGCACTGGTAAAACAGATCTTTGAGCTCGCACCAGCTATTAACAAAGCAAAGAAAAGTCTGTGAACGAAAAACATTGACATCTGCTCAATACTCTCACCCGCTAGAGAAATCTGAAACCTAGCGCTAAACAGCGGTATTAGCTAAACGGCATCGCTGAGACATCGGGACATGTCAACAATTATGACCGAAACGCTACAACAGATCTCACGCTCACTATCACCTGTTGACCCGCGTTGATACTCGATTTCACCACCAACCAGATTTCATCTCAAAGCGAGACATCCGAACCTGGAAACGACAGCGTATAGAGGCTCCCACTATCACAAACAAAACGACGTCGCAACAGAGACATCTGAAAGGAGTACAACACAACTGAATAAGATTTCTATACAATAACACCAACAGATCTCACCAACCGCGAGACATCTACACTACGCAAAAAGGCGGCGTATTATTTCTCGCTACAAACACGCGCTAACAAACTTCTGAACACTAGCGATTCAGATTTCTCCCACGAACAGATTTCTCACAACAAATCCATCGATTCGACTCCAAATTCCAAACGGATTTCACCCAATAGAACCCGTTATTCAAAACAAAGTATCTTTAGGAGGAATCTGAAAATCATCAACCAGACTTCACTAAAAATCCTTAAGTCTGAAATCTGAAAATACTCAAATTTTCCAGAATTATTCTACACATGAAATCTGACCCAAAATATTTACAAAACCTTCCCAATGAAAGTTGGACAACCAGATTTGTTCAAGCACAAATCCGAACTCCTTAATTCCGATTAATTAACCCAATTAATCATCCTAAACTTGAGGGTCTCACATATGCTAACAAACTACAGAAGGGAAATGTCTCGCGATCCTCTCCAGCTTCACGCAAGCTTCCAAAAGAGGTGCCAAATGAAGCGTCTTAGAAAGAGGAGTCCAACGCTACCACTCTTACTTCAATCGGAGCTGTCTACCATCGGCAATCGGAGAAGATAAGGTTCGGTGAACAGTAGCTAGGGTATCGCGACAGAATTTGGTATTGGGAAATATTCTAAGTGTCGGGAAACAATAATGGAGAACGAAGGCAAAGTCCTCTATATAACTCAAATCTACCCATATCTGCTGAACAGATCTCACCGACAACTTAAGGTACAAAGCTGATTTCCCACTCGGGTCTGAATCTCACAACAGATATGGCCTTACGCCAAAACAGATCCCTCTAACTCAAACGACGTCGCACAGGGTCCACTATCGCAAATGGACACGTCACCTCGCTACTCAAAACTGAATCGTAAAACAGCAGCGCTCTTTAACACTCAGATCCCATCGAAATCTGAAGACCAACGCACTGAGATCTGAATCTCGCTCTCTAAACCAAAACGCTGTCTTTCCAACTAATCCAAACGACGTAGTTTAGCTACTCGATACAGAAACACGCTAGCGAACTCATATCTGCTCAGCGAAAACAGATTCCATCACCACTGCTGAACGCGATCACTCAGCGATGATCAATACTCACACCTGAGCAGATCCCGCCTAAATATTAAATCAATCCAAAGCTGATTCCAGGACTTAAACAAACCCGATAGCTTCACCAAGCATATCAACTCAAAGCTGGTCACCCAGATTTGTTCGCTCAAATCTGAATCTCATAAAATCCGATTAATTAACTCAATTAATCTTTCTCAACTTTTGGGTCTCACACTCCCAATATCCTTCTTCATCCCGGCCACCAATACAGTGTCTGCAAATCTCTTTACATCTTCGTACTCCCTGGGTGGATGGAGTACGTCGATGCATGAGCCTCTGCTAAGATCTCAGCTCTCAGTTGCCCAGTACTCGACACCCACATGTGACCTCTGAAACGAACAAACCCATTCTCAATTGTGTATATACCTCGACCTCTGGCCTCATCTCGCTGTCTCCACTGCTGTAACTGCTCATTGAAGGCTTGTACCTCTCTAATCTGCTCTCGAAGAGTCGGCTGAACAGTGAGCACTTCCAGACTCAGTGCGCAACCTCCTGAATAAAACTCAGTCCAAACCTCTGAATCTCAGCCTGTAGTGGCCTGTCAACTGACAAACACGCCACTACTGTAGTCTTCTGGCTCAAAGAATCTGCTACCACATTAGCTTTACCCTGATGGTAACAATCATAGTCTTTCACCAACTCTAGCCATCTGCGTTGTCTCATGATCAGCTCCTTCTGGGTGAAGAAGTACTTGAGGCTCTTGTGGTCGATGAAGATCTGAATCTTCTCGCCGTACAAATATTGTCTCCAAATCTTCAATGCGAACACCACTGTCGCCAGCTCCAGATCGTGCGTAGGATAGTTCTGCTCATAAATCTTCAGCTGTCTCGACGCATAAGCAATAACCTTGCCTCCTTGCATCAGAACTGCACCCAACCCTCTCAAGGAAGCATACGTATAAACTACAAACTCGTCAATCCTCAGGAGTGGGTACTTATTCTTCACTGTAACTCCTTTCAACTCCCGATAGTCAATACACAATCTCATGCTTCCATCCTTCTTCTTCACAACAACACCGGCGCGCCCCATGGAGAAAATCTAGGGCGTATGAATCCCTTGTCGAGCAACTCCTGTATGTGCTCCTTCATCTCGGTAGGAGACAAACGATACGGTTCGATGCCTTAGAGATAGGCACTGTACCTGGAATCATCTCGATAGAAAACTTCACCTCTCTCTCCAGTGGAACTCCCACTACATCATCAGGGAAGACATCTACAAAATCCCTGACAACCTCCACATCAGACAGGGAATGCCCTGTTGAACCTCCAGAAGTGGTGACACTGGCCAAGAATGCCTGACATCCGAGTTCAACTAGCTTCCTAGCCTGTAGAAATGATATGAACCTGGGCTTCCGTGGTCTCCTTGCTGCCTAAAATAAGACTTCCTCCTGCCCTGGTGGCCTGATAGTCACCGTCCTCCAGTGAAAGTCGATCACTACTCCAAACTCCGTCAACCAATCCATGACTAGGATGAGTTCGAACCCTGACATCGGCGAAATGATCAAATCCACTCTGACCACGTGATCCTGGAACGTCATTGTCAATCCCTAAAGACGCTAGTCGTCGTCAACTCCTCTCCTGATGGAACCATCACGGCGAGAGCTACTCCCAATCCCTCCAGAATAATCCCCATACTCTGTGTGAACAAACTCAAAATAAACGAGTGGGTCGCCCCTGAGCCTAGCAAGGCAAGGGTAGTGACACCTAGCACCCGAATCTCGCCTGAAACAGAAACGTCACACAGATACGCGTTTACGGTCAAAATAAATCCCAAAAAGCAGATTTCTAAGTTCGCCTATTCCTATCCGTCTAAGTTCTCAAGGCAAGTTCTAAAAATCTAATGGTTCTTACTTATATCAATAAAGCAACTAAAGCATAGAATGTGAGGTCTGAATCCTTGATTAGGTATTTGGACAATTAATCGGGCATTGGATTAGATTTGAAGAAGAGCTAGTTGGTTTGTGCGTGAAATAGCTCTGGTTCATAGAATGGTCAAATATTGTTATCGTAAGCCATTCCCGGTACGCTAGTTGAATCTCCTGCGTGGATGGTGAAGTGACGTCGTTCTGGGAGAAAACAGATTTGAGGGTGAAATCTGGTAGTACTGGTTAGACCAGACGGTTCGTGGTTATAGTGTAGACCGGTGCGGTTCGTGAGTATCGGTTGAGGCTAGATCTGAATGAGTGTGAGCTGGTTGTTCGGATCTGGGTCGCGATGCGACGCCGTTTAGCGATACATGTTTATGAACTAGTTGGATTGTTGTACGATGTCGTTTAGAGGAACCAGCTGAGATGTGAGATCTGGATTGTGGTGCTACGTCGTTTTGAGAAACCAAATCTGGTGCGAGCTGGTAGCTATGAGCATGTTCATGTGCGACGTCGTTTGGTAGTAGAGCGCTGGTTTAGCGTATGGTCCAGATCTAGAGTAGTACTCAGATCTGAGTTGGTATCAGCTGTGAGTTCTATTTTTTCGATGACTACTGTTCATCAGATTTGGGGAGATTCAAGTTGTATATATAGAGGACTTTGACTGTGTTTACGGCAGTAGTTCCCAACACTTAGAAAATATATCTTATCCCTACATGTACCCTCTAATGTAGCAAAACACTTACTGTTCACCGTAACGTATTTCTTCCGATTGTCGGTGGTAGAAAACTCCGATTGGAGCAAGATCGGTAGTGTTGAGTTCTCCTTGTTGATGCGCTTCCATTACTACCTCTTTTGAGAGCTTTGAGCATCTGGAAGAAGAACACGAAGAAGCTGCAGTGCGTCTTCGTATTGTCAGGCCTCGTGCACAACTCGGAGTTAAACCACGCATAAACATAGCGGAAGCAATAAAAAGTGGCTTAAAATTTTTGCTTGGCCTGACGGTTTAAAAAAGATAATTTAAAATAGCTCAATACTTAAAATAATCCCAGTTTACATTACGAAATACACAGTACAGCAATTACAAGTACTAGCAACAATACAACAGCTGACAATCTACAGCTGAACAATAACTAAAGCACAGGGCATTCCCCGGCTGACTGCACTAGTACTTAATATGCTTTACGCTAACTGGGACACTCTATCCACCACCTGGGGCACCACCAGCTGGATCAAAGCTACACGCAGCTGTGAATCCTGGAAAACCTGTACAACAAGTAGGCAACAACACAACAGCCCCAGGGAGACCTCAGGGTCAAACCCCAGTACGGAGAGCAACAAATACAGCAAACGAAAAGCAGTAGATAAATATGCAGATGCTATGCTGGAGATTTAAGTACAACCAAAAGCTGAAAGCCGAGGGATCTCAAAACAGCAACTCAACAGCTGAATAACTCAACTGCTGGAGCGAAACAACGCAAAGACAGTAGACACAGAATGTATACTGAGTATATGGGAGCTACCCACTCATCTCACGTATACTGCACCAGATGCAACAATAGCTCAACCTACTGTTGCCCACTCATGAGGTGTGGGAGCTACCCACTTCGCCCATAGCAGCTAACAGTCCCAGCAGGGAGATGAGGGACGGGAGTTACCCGCACGCCTCTAGCATTAAGGTATACGGGAGTTACCCGATAGTCCTTAAGCCCAGCATCCTGGTACGCTCAGCTCGAATACAAGGCATAGTTAGCAAAACAGATCTCAACAGGAGAATATGCGTGTATGCAAATGCAATAGCTGATATTATAAACATGCACAATAATAACAGCAAAGAGCATACACAGCAAGGCATATAATTCTACGCTCAACCCATAGCTGTAACAAAGCTCAACATCCGTACCTTAACTTCTGAGTTATACCTAGCACACGCAGATTGCCACAATGAAAGTCCTAGAAACATAGATCCACCACCTGCTAAACCAATACAAGCAACTGCTCAAGGACTACAACTCAGAAACTCAGCAGCTGGGAGTTACAACTCCACCAGCGCCAATTCTACCTTTTTATTACCACGAGAAGCTCTAACCAGCTTAAAGGCAGAATCTTTACTTACCCCAAAAAGCTAGGATGGGATGCGAAATCCGACGCTTATGCTAACAAACTACACAAGGTAGATGTCTCTGCGATCCTCTTCCAGCTTCTCCGCTGCCTACGAAAAGGATATGAGACGAAACTCCTTAGCAATAGGAGTCCAACGCTACCACTCTCGCTCTCGTCAGAGCTTTCTACCGACGGCAATTGAAACGAATAAGATTACTATGAACAGTAACTAGGGTATCGCGGCAAGATAAGGTTCACGGGAAATATTTCTAAGTGTCGGGGAAAACAATAATTGAACGCAAGGACCAAGTCCTCTATTAATAGTCACAACTCACTAACTAGATCCACCAACAATATCAGCTATTGCAACTGATATCCCAACCAACAGCTGAATCTTGCATCAGCTGAGTCCCATCACTGAACAGCGATCAACTAAATCAAACGACGTCGCAGGAGTTACTGTCGTAATGAACACGTCACCCGCTACTCACTGCTGAACAACTATCCGACAGATGATCGCTCGCTCAACAGCTGATCCCTCAATCAGCAGTTGAAGTCACACACAACCCAACAGCTGAGTCCTAGCACTAAATCAAAACGATGTCGTTCCAACTAATACAAACGATGACGTACTTGCACCCGCAACTGAAAACACTCTAATCGCCTCTACAACTGAAAGCGATCATCCACTGCTGAATTCCATACTTAACCAATTCGATGGCTACTCCAAGCACATCGACTCACAACTATTCCGATCCCAATCAACATCTGAATCAACAGAAAGTTTGGGTCTCACACGTATACTGGCAGATTTGGTTCTTTTGTTCAGGTAGTGCTTTGAGTAAGTACTAGATTCTACCTTGCGCTTCGTTTAGAGCTAGTATCGTGTTAGAAAGGTAGGATAAAGCTGGGTTGAGCTGGTGGCTCCCAGTTCATCTTTCTGTGCATAATGTCTCTAAGATGTTTGTTGTTGTTTGGCCAATTAGGTGACAGATTTGAGTTACTCGGGGCTTGTGTTGTGGTAATTATAGCTCAGAAACTAAAGATACGGTTTGAGCTTGTCTTACAGCTTTGGGATAGGCATGGATATATGTGTATGCTTTCTGGTATGCGTGTATTATGTGCTGTCTTATCGTTGTTGCTTACTGCTAGTCTCTATGCTAATCATTGTAAGCTGTTGCATTGGAATACACGCATATTTCCTGTTGAGCTCATATCTGTTAGCCATTTGTTGTTGTTGCGCTAACCCGTATCTATCAGGAGCTGTTGTTGAGGACGAGCGGCAATACCGTGCTCCTCATCTCCCTACTGGGTAGTTTTTAGCCGCTATGAGATGAGTGGATAGCTACTACGCTCTCATGAGCTTTGGCAACAGTAGGTTGTGTGATTTGATTATGCTCTGGTACTGTGTGTTGAGACGAGTGGATAGCTACCACGCTCTCATGCTCCGGCCACTATCATTCATTTGATCTGTTTGACAGCTGTTGAACTGGTTCTTGAGCTCCTTTGGCTTATTGATCCGTTGTAGCCTATTGCCTTTGCATCCTGTTATCTTATGCATAGCACGTGCATTTATATCTGTTGCCATATATTTGCTGATTGTATTTTTCTCCGTACTGGGGTTTAACCCCTGTCCCTCTGGGGCTGGTTGTTTGGTTATCTTTGTGTTGTTCAGGTTACCAAAGTTTCTCAGCTGGTCATAGAGATGACTCTACTGGTGGTGCCTCGGAAGGTTGATAGAGTGTCCCAGTTATGTATATTATAGAATAATGCAATAGAGTCGTTGCCACGGAATGTGCCGTGTTAATGTTCTATTGTTGATTTGAATTTTGTTGTTTGGGAGACACTCGATGTTTGTATCGTCATTTGCTTTTAATTGTGTTATGCAGCTGCTAGTGTTCAGCTTTTGAGTTATTGTAAAACCAGTATTTTGAGTATAAATGTATCTTTAAATTATGTTTTCTATGTCAGGCCAAAGCAAAATATTTTAGCCACTTTTTAAATGCTTCCGCAGTTGCTTTTGCGTAGTTATTTCCTGTTATGTGCACTGGGCCTGACATTTTTGGTATCAGAGCTTAAACTGGGATAAGCTCGAATTATTTTGATCACACTTGAGTCTAGGCACTTTGTTTCTTGTTGCATGTGCTTGACTATGTGATATATCTGCTATGTGATCTCACTGTATCAGTGTTTGCTTAGATGCCACCTAGACGTAGTGGTAGAGCTACCAGGCAGATCCCGATTGAGTCTGAGGGTCAGAACGAGGAAGGGGAGCGTAGTATTCCTGTTCGTAGGTGTGTTAGACAGGTTGACGATGAGGTTGATGTGTTGGCAGCCCGAGTGGTTGAGATGGAACTGATTATGGCGAGGTTTCAGCGTATGAGTCCTCAGACGTTTGATGGTGACGAGAGTAGTTCCGATGCTGAGTCCTGGCTGCAGCACATTATAAGGCTGTTTGATAGAGTGCGCTATGATGATGAGCGCAGACTGAGTTTGGCGACCTTCCAGCTGAGGAAGAATGCCGAGCGCTGGTGGAGAGGTGCTTCACGTACTCTCAAGGAGACTGGTATGGGATTACTTGGGACAGTTTTTGTACTGCGTTTCGTCAGGAGTATTTTTCGGAGTCCTATGTTAATGCTCGGGAGCGTGAGTTTGATAACTTGGTTCAGGGAACCATGTCTGTGGGAGAGTATGCTCGAATGTTTTCTTCTCTCCTTGCCTATGTTCCCCATGTGTCTGGCCGCGAGAGGGCGAAGAGAAACAAGTTTCTGGAAGGGCTGAATGAGGATCTTTATTCCTTGGTTTTGGAAGGTTCACCTACCAGTTATGAGGATGCGGTACACAAGCTATGGATATCGAGGAAGGGTTGAGGAACCGTAGGTCTCGGATTCAGCCGCAAGCTACTCAAGGTGCACGTCCCAATGTTCCAGAGGCGCAACCTCCCCAATTTTCTCAGTCCTCCAAGCAACCCCAGCCTTCAACGCAGCAATCTGGACGCCACAGGTTTAGGCCCCATGGCCATCAATTCAAGAAGAAACAGGGTTCTAGTTCTTCTGGTACGGGCAGTTCGAGCAGCAGCAGTAGTCCTAGGGCTGTCTTCTATGGTCAGTGTGGAGGCAAACACCATACGACGCAA
Source organism: Dorcoceras hygrometricum (assembly GCA_001598015.1). Taxonomy (NCBI): domain Eukaryota; kingdom Viridiplantae; phylum Streptophyta; class Magnoliopsida; order Lamiales; family Gesneriaceae; genus Dorcoceras; species Dorcoceras hygrometricum. The sequence continues at coordinate 150,085 of KV013343.1, forward strand.
TGTGTGGGGGTTCAGGGTGCTTGCAACAATTGTGGGCAGTATGGACATTTTGCGAGAGTATGTCCTTTGGCTGGATCTCATCACACCACTGCCGCACCACAGGGTCGTTCTGGTGGGTCATCTCTAGGTCGTTCTTTCCCGTTCAGCAGCATAGGATGGAGGAAGCTCAGCATAGGCCGTTTCAGCAGCCTGGTCCTTCGCGTTTTGGACCGTCTTCCCAGGCCCAGTTCTTAGGACCCCAGCATGCCCAAGTGAATGCCATGACTATGGAGCAAGAGGAGGGCACGACAAGAGGAGTGATTGCAGGTACTTGTACTGTTTTTGATTTTCTAGCACGTGTATTGTTTGATACTGGAGCATCACATTCGTTTATAACTGATGCATTTGTGGTTGAGCATGGTTTGCATACCACTTGTTTGCGTGATATTGTTTCTGTTGTGACTCCTGCCGACACGAGCCTGTTCTCCCAAGAGATTTTGTTGAATGGCATACTTAGGTTGGGCGAGAATGTGTTAGTAGTGAACCTGATTCGATTAGTGATGTGGGATTTTGATTGTATAGTGGGAATGGACGTGTTGTCTAGTTTTAGGGCCACCGTGGAGTGTTTCCATGGAGTTGTGCGTTTTCGGCCCCAGTCTGGCGAGAAGTGGAACTTCTACGGCCACGATTCCCAATCGAAGATTCCGTTGATCTCTGCTATGGAGATGTTTAGCCTCTTGTCGATGGACAATGTCGGGTTTATGATTTATACTTTGGATGCATCTTTGAAGTCGTGTGTGGAGCTTAGTGACATCCCCGTTGCTCGTGATTTCCCTGACGTGTTTTTGTAGGATATTCCTGGTTTTCCTCCGAGGATGGAGATCGACTTCAGCAGTGAATTGGTACCTAGTACAGCTCCTATCTCATGAACTTCGTATCATTTAGCACCAGCTGAGTTGAGAGAGCTCAAGGTACAGCTTAGTGATTTGTTGGAGAAAGGCTTTATTCGACCGAGCATGTTACTGTGTGGAGATCCTATTCTGTTTGTAAAGAAGAAGGATGGTTCAATGAGGTGTGCATCGACTTTCGGAAATTGAAATAAAGCTACTGTGAAGAACAAGTACCCTTTGCCGAGGATCGACGATTTGTTTGATCAGCTTCAAAGTTCAGCTGTGTATTCTAATATAGATCTACGTTCAGGGTACCATCAGTTGCGGGTTCGAGAGCAAGATGTTGCGAAAACTACGTTTCGGACGAGGTATGGGCATTATGAGTTTTTGGTTATGCTTTTTGGTTTGACTAATGCCCCTGTAGTTTTCATGGACCTGATGAATCGAGTCTTTAGAGAGTTCATCGATTAGTTCGTGATTGTTTTCATCGATGATATTTTGATTTACTCGAAGACTCCGATGCAACATAAAGAGAATTTGAGGTTGTTTCTCCAGACACTACGAGACTCGCAGTTGTACGCCAAGTTTTCTAAGTGCGGGTTTTGGTTGGATAGAGTAGTGTTTTGGGTCATGTCATTGCGGCCGATGGATTGTCTGTTGATCCCAATAAGGTAGGGGCCGTAGTAAACTTGGAACGTCCCAATAATGTTTCAGAGATTCGTAGCTTTTTGGGATTGGCTAGCTATTATCGACGCTTTATAGAGGGATTTTCTAGTATAGCTAAGCCTATGACACAGTTGACCCAGAAGGACAAGATTTGTTTGGATGGAGCAATGCGAGAACAGCTTTCGGTTGCTCAAATAGAAGCTAACTACAGCGCCAGTGTTGTCTTTGCCTTTGGGTTCAGGAGGTTTTGTGGTATGTTCCGATGCTTCTCTTAGTGGATTGGGTTGCGTGTTGATGCAACATGGTCGAGTCATTGCGTATGCCTCCCGTCAGTTGAAACCTCCAGCGCCAGTGTTGTCTTTGCCTTTGGGGTTCAGGAGGTTTTGTGGTATGTTCCGATGCTTCTCTTAGTGGATTGGGTTGCGTGTTGATGCAACATGGTCGAGTCATTGCGTATGCCTCCCGTCAGTTGAAACCTCATGAGACTCGAAACCCAGTTCATGATTTGGATTTGGGAGCCGTCTTTTTTGCTTTGAAGATTTGGCGCCACTATCTCTATGGCGAGCAGTTTGTGATGTATACCGACCACAAGAGTCATCAGTATCTCTTTTCGCAGTCCGATTTGAATATGAGACAGCGTAGGTGGATGGAGCTGCTTAAGGATTTCGATTGTGAGATTCAGTATCATCCTGGGAAAGTGAATGTAGTTGTTGATGCATTGAGCAGAAAAGCTCAAGTGTCGATGCTTGCATCGCTAAGCATTTCGAAGGTCCATGAGCATCTGAGCACTACTGGTTAGCATTTTTACCCAGGTAATGACTATGTTTTGGTGTCATCTTTCCAAGTGGAGCCACAGATCGTTTCGAATATTAGGGCAGCTCAGAGAACAGATCCATATATCCATGAGTTGAAGTTGAAGACTCGAGCTGGACAGTTGGAGGACTATTCTGTCACATCTGATGGATGTTTGAGGTTTCGTGGCAGGTTGGTAGTGCCAAATCTGATTGATTTGAAGGAGTATATCTTGAGAGAAGCTCACTGTAGTAGACATAGTGTCCATCCTGGTGCAAGAAATATGTACCATGCCTTGAAGCCGCACTATTGGTGGGCAGGTTTGAAGAGCGATGTTGCTAGTTATGTCGCTCGTTGTCTGAATGGTCAACAAGTTAAGATAGAAAGATGAGACCTGGTGGACTATTGCACAGTTTAGAGGTGTCCCAATGGAATTGGGAGCATATAGCTATGGATTTTGTGACCCATTTGCCTCGTTCTAGCCGAGGTTGTGACTCTATTTGGGTAGTGATTGACAGATTGTCGAAGTGAGATCACTTTATTCCCTACAATATGACGAATTCTTTGAAGAAAATGGCGAGACTGTACATCGATGTTGTAGTTCGATTGCATGGCGTGCCTGTGTCCATAGTTTCAGATCGAGATCCGAGGTTTACTTCCAGATTTTGGAAGAGTTTGCAAACAGCTTTGGCACCAGATTGGATAAGAGTACAGCCTATCATCCTCAAGCCGATGGTCAATCTGAGAGAACGATACAGACCTTTGAGGATATGTTGCGAGCTGTTGTTATGGATTTCAATGGTAGCTGGTAGGATTCTTTGTCGTTGGTAGAATTTTCTTATAATAACATCTACCAAGTAACGATTGGAATGGCACCATTCGAAGCACTGTATGGTAGGAAGTGCAGATCGCCAATTTGTTGGGAAGAAGTGGGGGAGAAGCAGTTGTATTCACCTGAATTTGTGCATCATATGAGAGATCAGGTAGATTTGATTCGTCAGTGTATGAAAGCTGCACAAGATCGCCAAGCTAGTTGTTGGCGTACAATGGCGGATCCGGATCCCGTTCCCCGGGGGCGCAGCGGAAATCAAAAATTGCCCCGAGAAACTTTCAATACATTCAAATCCAATTCTATAAACATTCATAGGGTGTTCATAGAATCGTTACCTTGCTGGCGTCTAGGTGCCTGGCACCGACCAGTTTCACGAGGAAACCGGCACTTCAAACGGTAGGCGGCGGTAGATCGTCAATCAGGTCCACTACCGGAAACAATCTTCCTCTGTCAATATGCACTAGAAGATGTGACGGATTTTTGCCACGGACGGAATCACCTCAAAAATCTGATCGGAACAAGTCCGACCACCCTATAGACGGCGGCGACGCGGCGGCGCTACGGCGGAGGAGCGGCGGTCGTGAGGTGGAGGAGAGGAGGGGCGGCCGATTCTATGCTTTGGAGGCTAGGGTTTGTGTAATGTGTCTTATGATTAAGCCCTAAACCAACTTAACTTAATAAAGATGGTAGATGGGCTTGACCGGCCCAGTGGACTTGGGTCATACCCAGGTCCATATGAACATTCGGTTCATTTAAATCACTGCGGTTTCATCATAACTCCGATCGACGTCCAGATTGGACCGATTGACTTAGTTTCCAAAACTGAACGTTATGATGTGAAAAACAATTTTTCAGATTACCTAGTCCAAAATGACAGTTTTGCCCCTCAACAGTGGGAAATCGCAATTTGACCCCTGTTGACTTTTAGGAAGTCGCACTCCCTAAAATCCTCTTCCTATGCTCAACACATTGAGCTCAGTTTCCGTGCGGGAATCATGAATCCAGTACTTGTGTGACCCTCAATGGTTCAGGGATACAGCTAGCCGTGGGCCCACAACCATTGTGGCTCCGAAATCACAATTTCGGACTTGCCCAACGGATCATGGTAAAGCGCCTAGCAACATCGCCCCATGATCCCCTAGGTATCACTGATAGTGCCTGCAAGAACCAATGGTCATGGTTAGCGTACAGTACGGTCCTTTCAACACATATATCCCGATCAGATCAACGATCATTGGTAAATCGAGAGTCGCTAAAGATCCGATAGCTATGCATACATCTTGGAGATCGAATAGTGACATCACGAGTATAACTAGGTAAACCCATTTACCTAAAACACATCCAGTACTCTAGCCAAAGATTTATACACTATTATCCCCTCAGATAGCACAGGATATCAACGCATGAGAGCGAGCGGGAATCCTCGACAACGAAGCATTCATGAATCCAGTACTTGTGTAGACCCTCAATGGTTCAGGGATACAGCTAGCCTGGGCCCACAACCATGTCGGCTCCGAAATCACAATTTCGGACTTGCCCAACGGATCATGGTAAAGCGCCTAGCAACATCGCCCCATGATCCCCTAGGTATCACTGATAGTGCCTGCAAGAACCAATGGTCATGGTTAGCGTACAGTACGGTCCTTTCAACACATATATCCCGATCAGATCAACGACCATTGGTAAATCGAGAGTCGCTAAATATCCGATAGCTATGCATACATCTTGGAGATCGAATAGTGACATCGCGAGTGTAACTAGGTAAACCCATTTTCCTAAAACACATCCAGTACTCTGGCCAGAGATTTAAACACTATTATCCCCTCAGATATCATAGGATATCCACGCATGAAAGCGAGCGGTGAATCCTCGACAACGAAGCATCGACTCCTACATGCATCGGGACCTCACCCAATCCCGCCGCCTAATGATCCCAAATGAGTCGGCAAATGGGTCAAAGTGAGGCGCCTATCATGTAGAGTCTCAATGACGTTTCGAGTAGTGAGGACTAATCAGTACAACCAAGACCTCGGACTTATCCACTCAACAAATGGTAACCACTTGAAAAGTCCGAATGAGGGTAGTTCGATAGATCATCAGGTCACTATCCATCTGCATGCTCAGAACATCGCAATGTTCCCTACCAATGAAACATGGTACTTCACATCGCAGATGCTAGTCTCAAGCTCGGGCGATCTTATCCTCATTTTGACGGCCCAATCGACTAGGAACGAATTCAGAATACACAGTGACTATTAGATGTGTTTCATGATAGCCATCATATCCACTATCACATCTAACATACACTATAGTGCATTCTAGGTCTTTATCCAACACAATTGTTAACATCATATAACATAATGAAAATAAAGAACGCCATAGAGAAATGCGAATAATATATATAAAGACTGTCATATACAAGAGTCAATAAAAACCCAAACGCCACAAGTTGGCTAGTTGGGCATCTACTCTAACACTAGTTATGCAAACAGAAGGCGTATGCCTTTAGAATTTCAGGTAGGTGATCAAGTATTCTTGAAAGTTTCTCCTTTCAGAAGTGTTATGAGATTTTGTCACAAGGGAAAATTAGCTCCTCGTTATGTTGGACCTTATGAGATAGTGGATAGGATCGAATCGTTGTCTTATCGCTTGTTGTTGCCACCAGATCTGTCCTTATTGCATGATGTGTTTCATGTGTTTATGTTGAGGAAGTATGAGCCGAATCCTTGTCATGTGCTACGATCTGACGAGGCAGAGCTGGATCGAACTTTGAGTTATGTTGAATATCCCTTGCAGATTCTGGACAGAAAGGATAAACAGCTCAGGAACAAGACCATTCCCTTGGTGATGGTTCAATGTAGCAAGCATGGTAGAGAAGAAGCTATGTGGGAGTTGGAGGAGAAGATGCAACGTGAATGGCCTCATCTGTTTGAGTAGAAATTGCATTAACTCCAGTAGCTAGATTGCTTGTTGTTGTTTTCCAGTTATCTTGAGCTCTTGGTTAGTAGCCTCTTGTTGCGTGTTAATTGCTTCTGGTTGGTTTTGTTCTGTGAATTGTGGATTTGTTGTGCGAGTCTTGTGTTGTGTGTTCTTAGTTGTAGTGATTGGATATATCTTGTGATATTGAGATTTGGACCAGTTTTGGAGTTTGTCGTTTGATTTCGAGGATGAAATTCTTGAGTGGGGGAGAAATGTGAGGTCTGAATCGTTAATTAGTTATTTGGACAATTAATCGGGCGTTGATTAGATTTGAAGAAGAGCTAGTTGGCTTGTGCGTGAAATAGCTCTGATCTGGTTCGTAGAATGGTCAAATCTGGTTATCGAAAGCCATTCCGAGTACGCTAGTTGAATCTCCTACGCAGATGGTGAAGTGACGTCGTTCTGGGAGAAAACATATTTGAGGGTGAAATATGGTAGTACTGGTTAGACCGGTCGGTTCGTGGTTTTACTGTAGACCGGTGTGGTTCGTGAGTATCGGCCGAGGCAAGATCTGAATGAGTGTGAGCTGGTCGTTTGGATATGGGTCGCGATGCGACGCCGTTTAGCGATACATGTTTATGAACTAGTTGGATTGTTGTACGATGTCGTTTAGAGGAACCAACTGAGGTGTGAGATCTGGATTGTGGTGCGACGCCGTTTTGAGAAACCAAATCTGGTGCGAGCTGGTAGCTATGAGCGTGTTCATGTGCGACGTCGTTTGGTAGTAGCGCCTTGGTTTAGAGTATGGTCCAGATTTGGAGTAGTACTCAGATCTGAGTTGGTATCAGCTGTGAGTTCTGTTTTGTCGGTGACTATTGTTCATCAAATTTGGGGAGATTTAAGTTGTATATATAAAGGACTTTGACTGTGTTTACGGCAGTAGTTCCCACCAAATCTGGTGCGAGCTGGTAGCTATGAGCGTGTTCATGTGCGACGTCGTTTGGTAGTAGCGCCTTGGTTTAGAGTATGGTCCAGATTTGGAGTAGTACTCAGATCTGAGTTGGTATCAGCTGTGAGTTCTGTTTTGTCGGTGACTATTGTTCATCAAATTTGGGGAGATTTAAGTTGTATATATAAAGGACTTTGACTGTGTTTACGGCAGTAGTTCCCAACACTTATAAAATATATCTTCTCCCGACATCGTACCCTCTACTGTAGCGAAACCCTTACTGTTCACCGTAACATAATTCTTCCGATTGTCGATGGTAGACAACTCTGATTGGAGCAAGATCAGTAGCGTTGAGTTCTCCTTGTCGGGGCGCTTCCATTACTACCTCTTTTGAGATCTTTGAGCATCTGGAATAGAAGCTACAGTGCGTCGTTGTTCGTATACTGGCAGATTTGGTTCTTTTGTTCAGGTGGTGCTTTGAGTAAGTACTAGATTCTACCTTGCGCTTCGTTTAGAGCTAGTATCGTGTTAGAAAGGTAGGATAAAGTTGGGTTGAGCTGGTGGCTCCCAGTTCGTGTTTCTGTGCTTAATGTCCCTAAGCTGGTTGTCATTGTTTGGCCAAATAGGTGGCAGATTTGAGTTACTCGGGGCTTGTGTTGTGGTAATTATAGCTCAGAAACTAAAGGTACGGATTTGAGCTTGTCTTACAGCTTTGGGGTAGGCATGGATATATGTGTATGCTTGCTGGTATGCGTGTATTGCTGTCTAATTGTTGTTGCTTACTGCTAGTCTCTGTGCTGATTATTGTAAGCTGTTGCATTTGCATACATGCATCTTTCCTGTTGAGCTCATATCTGTTAGCCATTTGTTGTTGTTGCGCTAACCCGTATGTATCAGGAGCTGTTGTTGAGGACGAGCGACAATACCGTGCTCCTCATCTCCCTGCTGGGTAGTTGTTAGCCGCTATGAGACGAGTGGATAGCTACCACGCTCTCATGAGCTTTAGCAACAGAGGTTGAGTGATTTGATTATGCTATGGTATTGTGTGTTGAGACGAGTGGATAGCTACCACGCTCTCACATGCTCCGTGGCCACTATCATTCATTCGATCTGTTTGACAGCTGTTGAGCTGGTACTTGAGCTCCTTTGGCTTCTTGATCTGTTGTAGCCTATTGCCTTGGCATCCTGTTATCTCATGCATAGCACATGCATTTATATCTATTGCCATCTATTTGCTGTTTGTATTGCTATCCGTAATGGGGTTTAACCCCTATCCCTTTGGGGCTGGTTGTTTGGTTATCTTTGTGTTGTTTAGGTTACCAAGGTTTCTGGGCTGGTCGTAGAGATGACTCAGCTGGTGGTGCCCCGAGAGGTGGATAGAGTGTACCCAGTTATGTATATTATATAATAATGCAATAGAGTCGTTGCCGGGGAATGTCCCGTGTTAATGTTCTAGTGCTGATTTGAATTTTGTTGTTTAGGACTCGATGTTTGTATCGTCATTTTCTTGTAATTGTGTTATGCAGCTGCTAGTGTTCAGGTTTTGAGTTATTGTAAAACCAGTATTTTGAGTATAAATATATCTTTAAATTATGTTTTCTAAGTCAGGCCAAAGCGAAAAATTTTAGCCATTTTTTAAATTCTTCCGCAGTTGCTTTTGCGCAGTTATTCCCTATTATGTGCACCGGGCCTGACATAGAATCTCCTAGTAGTACTCTACTTAACATGCAATTCTAACACACCCATATAGCAGCATGACAAAGCACGGAAACGATGGAAATTTAAAATGGATACCTGTGAGCAATGTCGTGTCTGGATCTGCAGCCTCTGCCTGCATCACGAAAACACGACCAGTGGACTGCGTCCTCCTAGGGCAATCCTTAGAGATATGCCCAGTCTCCTTGCAGTGATAACACCTTCTTGAACCCGCCATGCACTGTCCGGGATGATTCTTATCTCACATCTGACACATCGGTATCCCTCCAGGTCTAGGGGCAGTATCCCCCTGCTGTTGTGGTCTCTGCTGAACCTACGGCCTCTACTGACCCTGGTCTCTGATGTTGTAACCCCTGAGTGGTTGGGCCCTTAGAAGGCCCCTGAAATGGTCTCTTCGTTTGTTGCTGCGAAGACTGGCCCCTGACAGGCTGCTGTAACTGGCTCTTCCTCTGGAAGTCATCCCTCATATCCTTGCGGTCCCTCTCAGACCGATAAGCCCTGTTCACTGTCGCCATGTAAGTATCCACGTCCGCCATATTGACATCGTGGCGGATGTCTGGTCGCAGTCCATCAGTAAACTGCCGCAGCTTCACACTCTCCACAGTCGCGATTGAGGGCAGAAAGTGACACCCCCGCTCGAACTGTCTTACATACTCAGCAACAGACTTGTCTCCCTGGCGGAGACTCATGAACTCCCGAATAAGCTGGCTCCGGGCATCAGCAGTGAAATACTTCTCAAAAAAGACTTTCTTGAATCTCTCCCAAGTCAGACTCTCCAGCACCAAACCAACCACTGCATTCTCCTACCAAAGAGCTATGTCTCCCTTCATCATAAAGATAGCACATCGGACCTTATCGGCGTCCGAGAGACCCATGTAAGCATAGATGGTCTCCAAATATCGAATCCAATCCTCAGCAATGAGTGGATCAGTAGTGCCGGCAAACTCCTTAGGTCCCTTCTTGCGGAACCTCTCTGTGACATCCTCCTCATGCGACTTCCCGGGTCGCTCCGACTGGCGTTCCAATAGCCTGGTAATACCGGCTAGCATATCCATGCTAGCCCTCTCATACGGTGTCAGCTGAGGAGGTGGGGGAGGAGGAGGAGGCGTAGCATCATCCTGCTGGGTCCTATCGCGTCTGGGAGGTATTCTGGTATACCAAAATCTTATCACGTAATCGGAAGTGCATGACTAAGCATCTAACACTTTAAAATTCTAAGGCCAAATCTCATGTAGAAATAAAACATGCAGCATGCGAAATAAACATGAATCATAAAATAGTAAAACTCACAGACTGGTAGTGCAACTTCCGAGCTCCACGCAGCAGGCTAGTACCCCACCAGAACCACCGCTCTGATACCAATTGAAACGAACCGAGACTCCAAAAAATTTTTTTTTTAAACATTTTCGGAATGAATAAACTAAACGTATGGCTCATTCCCCCTTTAAAACCTTTTCATAAACCATCACTTTATAACATAAATAAAATAAATATTTTAAAACGTTAAATCATCCATGCTATTTAAAAACCAGACTGAGTGAAAGTACTGAACATGAACATGCTAAAAATCAATATCTGAAAAGCATATCGAATCAAAGATAAAGCATCAATGCGGCCACGGGGTATAGATGCAACGGGCGCTCAGAGGTCCTCACCGCTAGTCGGGACATAATCCATAGGGTCATCACCTGCACCATTTAAATCTGGTGAGCGTAGAGGCTCAGCATGCTCTATATTTTTAAATAGCAAGGTACATACTAATAAAGCCACATGCAAGCATATACGTGTAATAAGATAACATTAAATCATGCATGCATGGATGATCTTAAAACATGGTTCGTAAAATAAGTCGTAACGTATCGTAACATAACATAATCATAGCATACATAGTAAGACATGACGTAATATAACATAAAAATGTATGAGTCGTATCCATGAAGTGTGGACCATGTTCGATTGATCAATATTAAACCAACGTACGTGGCGGCCGGTTTTACCTGACCTACATCATCATCATCAGATTAACAGAGGTTCACTGGGCCCAGTCTCCCAGATCCGCTCATCATCTACATTATACATTAACAGAGATTCACCGGGCCTGTCATCCCGGATCCGCTCATCGTCTATCTTGCCACAAGTCACTTCAATCCCTCCATTTTTCTTTTAAAACATATCTTTATCATTTCATAAATTTTCATGATGCGTGCATTTCATAAAACATGCAATTTAAAAGCTTAGCCCGTCAATATATATTTAATTCTTTCTTTTAAAACATTAACATACATAGAATACTACATATTCCTGTACTTTTGCAATTTAACCAGAAGTATTTTGTTCGTTGGATTTGGACCAAGTACAAACTTTTAGTATCCTGCAATTGAACCCCAAACTTATTAAATTAATTTAGAAAAAGTTCAGTTGCTACAATTGTTATCAGAGCATGGTCCTTGAGATGAACACTTATTCCAGTCTGAGACAGTTCTCGCCAGCCGCTTCTGAGTATCATGTGAGTTTTATTTCCTTGTACTAGCATATAGTTGAAACGAACCAAACTTTAAAATTTTTTTTCATTTTAAAAACATTTGCGGAATGAATAAACTAAAAGCATGACTCGTTCCCCCTTTAAAACCTTTTCATAAACCATCACTTTATAACATAAATAAAATAAATATCTTAAAACATTAAATCATCCATAATGTTTAAAATCCAGACTGAGTAAAAGTACTGAGCATGAGCATGCTAAAAATCAATATCTGAAAAGCGTATCGAATCAAAGATAAAACATCAATGCGGCCACGCGATGTAGCTACAGCGGGAGCTCAGAGGTCCTCATCGCCAATCGGGACATATTCCATAGGGTCATCACCTGCATCATTTAAATCTAGTGAGCATAGAGGCTCAACATGCTCTATCTTTTAAAATAGCAACGTACATACTAATAAAGCCACATGCAAGCATATACGTGTAATAAGATAACATTAAATCATGCATGCATGGATGATCTTAAAACATGGTTCATAAAATAAGTCGTAACGTATCGTAACATAACATAATCATAGCATACATAGTAAGGCATGACGTAACGTAACATAAAAACGTATGAGTCGTATCCATGAAGTGTGGACCATGTTCGATTGATCAATCTTAAACCAACGTAAGTGGCGGCCGATTTTACCTGACCTACATCATCATCATCACATTAATAGTGGTTCATTGGGCCTAGTCTCCTAGATCCGCTCGTTGTCTATCATTATACATGAACAAAGGTTCACCGGGCCCGGCATCCCGGATCCGCTCATCGTCTATCTTGCCACAAGTCACTTCAATCCCTCCATTTTCCTTTTAAAACATGCCTTTATCATTTCATAAATTTTCATGATGTGTGCATTTCATAAAACATGCAGTTTAAAAGCTTAGCCCGTCAATATATATTTATTTCTTTCCTTTAAAACATTAACATACATAGAATACTACATATATAATTATATATATATTCACGGGCTTCTACATTCTACTTCGGTCAATGACTAGTTCAGGAGCCTGGCCCACTATTACTAAGCCCAAAAGAATATTTTATACCTAACTTAAAATTTAAAGCTTGGCCTTAAACATGACTTGGACCATAACAAGAGATTAAACCTTTAAAAATTTACTAACATACTACGTTGACCCTATTTTGACTCAACTAAAAATCTTATGACCAATTTTGACTTAATTAAAATCTAGGGATCAATTTTGACTAATTTAAAAACTCCAATAACCAATTTTGACCAATTAAAGCTCAAATGACCAATTTTGACCAATTAAAATCTCATGGTCAATTTTGACTTAACTAACAATCCAATAACCTCAATTTTGACTTTAAAAGCTTAAAATAAGGTATTAGGTCCAAATTAATTAAAAGCAAAATATTTGACTTTAAAAGATTTGACCAAAAATAATAAAAATTGGCCCTTCATCTTGAAAATTAAAATAACCGGTCGGGAATTAAAATAACTCGGACCAAATTTAAAATATTTTGACTCGACATCCGACTAACCGATCCGGTCCAATTGAACCAACTGATCCAATTGAACCGCCCGGCCCAAGCCCACGCAAACCCTACGCAACACACACACACGCCTCCATGAACGCCCACGCGACCAGCCGCCACTCCTGGCTTTCGGCTGCCCAGCTCGGACCGCCCTGGCCGGAGGCCCGCCGACTGGACCACCCCTAGGTCCAGCCGGTCCCAACTGGAGCAGCCCTGGACAAGCGATGTGCGTCGCTACACGCACGGCAGCTCGACCCGTCACGATCCAGCCAAGATCTAGCCATGATATAGCCCTCTTTTCCACATCTATGGACCCTCACACGACAACCTAGCCATGGTACATAGCCCTTTAACCCTCCTCAACCGAAACACATGATTAAATCAAAATCGTGAGGAAAACAATTGCACATGCATGGATCTTCAACATGATGCATAGATCAATGTAAAACACATCAATTCATGCAAGTTTTCATTAAAAGAGTTTACTATGGCTTAAATGATGAGAAAAAGAATAGATATTACATGCCTGGATTGGAGAAGGGGAGGATCTGCGAGTTACTGATGTAGAGGACGCGATATCGGGACAGAAACCACCTTGGATCACCAAAATTGTTGAATTTTCGATGGGGTGATGAAAGATATGAGGGGGAGTAGAGGCTAGGGTTTGCACAAATTTTGTGTTATGAAATAATGATGGTGCCAAAAATGACCCCTAAGGCTTAATTAATAAATAAAAATGAAATTTTACAAACTTGTCCCTCCACTAATTGAAATACAAATTAAAAACTTTGAACTTGTTTTAAAAATCTCTAATTTTCGAAATAAAGGATTCCTCAAATTTAAAACACATTAAAACCCATTAAAATAGCTCGTATAGGCGAAAAAAGGGTTCCCCTCCAAAATAATCATAAAAACCCAAATTTTCGGAAATAGCTGCTTAAAAATAATAAGTTTATTCTTAAAAAATCTAAGAACTTAAAAATCTCAAATATTTTCATCTCGATCGTCCCTAGTCTCGTCCATGCGCCAGTAACTCATGCAGACTGAAAACATGACATGCATACCATACAACATGAAAATCATAAAAAAATCACATAAAATGGCACGTAATCATCTAAAATTATTTTCCCCTAGTCATGCACTCATTTCTACGTATTCAGGAATTTCTAGGCGTTACAATAGTATTTCCTCATAATAGTTTTATGGTGGATTTGGGCTACGAAAACAGATAAATGTCAGGAAGAGGTAGAGGAAGAAGAAGTTTTATAGAAGGAGAGGGTGAAATAGATGGAAATAACCCTGTCTTAGCCAGCATGGCTCAACTGCTGGAACGTCTGGTTGATCAAACTAATCCAGGGAATGGTCAATCATCTGGACGAATGGTTAGTCGCAAGGACCCACAGGAAAGATTATCGAAGACAACGACCTCAAGAGTTCTCTGGTTCAACTGATCCACTTATAGCTGAAAGATGGATCAAATCTTTAGAAGTCATATTTGACTATCTTCATCTATCTGACAAGGATAGACCTTGGTGTGGGATTTATATGCTGAGGGGAGATGCTATGATATGGTGGGAAGGGGCCAAGCTGACTGTAGACTTGGCTATGCTCACCCGGGAAGAATTTAAACGACGTACTTCACCGCGGACGTGAGGGTTGAGCTGAAAACAGAGTTTTTAACTCTTAAATAAGGGGATATGTCGGTGCAGGATTATATCCGCAAATTCGAGGAGGGGTGTTGCTTTGTTCCTCTGATAGATAGGGATGCGGAGGAAAAGCTCTGTCATTTTGTAGATGGATTAAGGCCAACGTTGAAACATGACGTTAGGATTGATGAACCAACCAATTACAGGGCGAACAGTGAATAAAGCCATGCGAACTGAGCAAGACTCGAAGGAGATTGACGCAGAACATCAATTAAAATGTCAAGCCTTCCAAAATAAAGATCGGAGGCAATTCAAGAAACCTAATAACAACCAGTAGAGGTCTCAGGGACAAAGACCTATACAAGCCCAACCGATCAATGTTGTCCCTAAGATTGAGAATATGCCAGTTTTTCCAACTTGTAAGAAGACACGTTGGTCAGTGTCTAGCTGGTAAAGGTGTGCGTTACAAATGTGGTAAGTCTGGCCATGTTTTAAATAATTGCCCACATTCCAAACTACTTATCACCAGTGGAGCCTATGTAATGACGGCATATCAGGCTCAACCAGACTCTACGGTGATCACAGGTAAAATTTTTGTCGCCAGTATTCCTACTTTATCCTTATTAGATTCTGGTGCAACGCATTAATTTATATCAGTAGCTTTTGCTAAGAAATTACTAATTCAACCGGAAGTATTAGCGATAGGTTATTGTGTTAATATCCCATCGAGAGAAAGCTTATTAACCAATCGTGTTTTTAGCAACATAGATCTTAAGTTGCAGGGGTATTTTATGTGTGCAGATTTAATAGTATTACCCATGTTTGAATTCTACTTGATATTGGGAATGGACTGGTTAACTAGGAATGTGTAATTATATATTTTAAGAAAAGAATTTTGGAGGTCAAACCACCCGGTAGGGAACCATTCTCTTTCGAAGCTGAAAGACGTATTGGAACCCCTAAGCTGATATCAGCTCTGAAAGCTCAAAGCTAGGATTTCTAAATAGTGCATTATCGATAGTAGGAAATAAGAAAGTTAAGCTGGAAAATGTGGAAGTAGTGATTGAATTTCCAGATTTATTCCTAGAAGACACATCTTGTCTGCCACCAGAACGGGAGTTAGAATTTGTTATCGACTTAGTACCTGAAGCTGCTCCTGTATCTAAGAAGCCATATATACTTGCTCCTACCAAGATGAAGAAGTTAAAGATCAAATTCAAGACCGATTAGACAAAGGTTTCATCTATTTAGCACTTCACCGTGGGGAGCCTTGTTTTGTTCGTTAAGAAAAAGGATGATAGTATGTGCGTGTGTATTGATTATAGGGAGTTGAATAAGCTAACTGTGATGAATAAGTATCCTCCACCTAGGATATATGATCTGTTTGATAAGCTTCAAGGCGCAGCTTTATTCTCCAAGATAGATCTCCGTTCTGGATATCACCATCTCAGCATTAAAGAAGCCATATTATCTATAATACTGCTTTTAGAACGCGCTATAGACATTACGAATTTATAGTGATGCCCTTTGGTTTAACAAACGCGCCTTCAGTGTTTATGGATTTAATGAATGGGGCGTTTCAGTCTTTCTTAGATCAATTCGTAATAGTGTTCATATATGATATTTTGATTTATTCTAAAACCAGAACAGAACATTCAAACCAGCTTAGATGCGTGTTGGAATTTTGAGAGCTAAGCAATATTTTTCTAAATTTAGTAAATGTGACTTTTGGCTTGAAAAGGTTGCATTTCTTGGTCATATAATCTCTAAAAGTGGTATAGCAGTAGATCCTTCTAAAGTAGAAGCAGTTCGGGAGTAGCCTGTACCTAAGAGCATTACAAAGGTTCATAGTTTCTTAGGAGCAGGATAGTATCGACGTTTCATTGAGGGATTTTCCAAGATAGCTATCCCTTTAACGTCATTGAACAAGAAGAACGTTAGATATGATTGGGCACCCGAATGTCAGTCCAGTTTTGAGAGATTGAAACAGTAGAAGCCTTTGTTTTAACCTTGCCATCCAACGATAGGTTTAGGAGCTGTCTTTGTTAGAGTAGATGCCCAACTAGCCAACTTGTGGCGTGTGGGTTTATAGACTCTTGTATATGACAATCTTTATATATGATATTCGCATTTATTTATATGGCATTCTTTACTTTCATTGTGTTGTATGATGATTAACAATTGCTTTGAGTAAAGACCTAGAATGCACTATAGTGTATGTTAGATGTGATAGTGGGTATGACGGCTATCATGAAACACATCTAATAGTCACTGTGTATTCTGAATTAGTTCCTAGTCGATTGGGCCGTCAAAATGAGGATAAGGCCGCCCGAGCTCGAGACTAGTATCTGCGATGCGAAATAACATATTTCATTGGTAGGGAACATTGTGATGTTCTGAGCATGCAGATAGATAGTGACCTGGTGATCTATCGTACTACCCTCGTTCGGACTTTCCAAGTGGTTACCATTTGTCGAGTGGATAAGTCAGAGGTCTTGGTTGTACTGATTAGTCCTCATGACTCGAAACGTCATTGAGACTCTACATGATAGGTGTCTCACTTTGACTCGTTTTCCGACTCACTTGGGGTCATTAGGCGGCGGGATTGGGTGAGACCCCGATGCATGTAGGAGTCGATGCATCGTTGTCGAGGATTCACCGCTCGCAGACATGCGTGGATATCCTATGCTATCTGAGGGGATAATAGTGTATAAATCTCTGGCCAGAGTACTAAAAGTGTTTTAGGTAAATGGGTTTACCTAGTTACACTCGCGATGTCACTATTCGATCTCCAAGATGTACGCATAGCTATCGGATCTTTAGCGACTCTCGATTTACCAATGGTCGTTGATCTGATCGGGATATATGGATTGAAAGGATCGTACTGTACGCTAACCACGACCAACTGGTTCTTGCAGGCACTATCAGTGATACCTAGGGGATCATGGGCGATGTTGCTAGACGCTCTTACCATGATAAGATGGGCAAGTCCGGAATTGTGATTCCGGAGCCGCAATGGTTGTGGGTCCACGGCTAGCTGTATCCCTTAACCATTGAGGGTCACACAAGTACTGGATTCGATATTTCCGCACAGATACTCAGCTCAATGTGTTGAGCATGAGAAGAGGATTTTGGAGAGTGCGACTTCCTAAAAGTCAACAGGGGTCAAATCGTGATTTTCGCTGTTGAGGGGCAAAACGGTCATTTTGCACTGGGGTTCTGAAAAATGGTTTTTCATATCATAGTATTCAGTTTTGGAAACTGATTCGATCGGTCCGATCTGATCGACGATCGGAGTTACGATGAAGTCACGATGATGGGGATGAACTGAATGTTCATCCGTTGGACCCGGGCCCGTTGGGCCGGTCCAAGTCCATCACTAAGTCTATTTAATATAGACTTAGGCTTCATAACAACATACTTAACTCATTACACAATACTCTCTTAACGCTAAACCTAGTGTGCGCCGCCCTCTCTCTCACTCAAAGCCGCCGCCGCCGCCTAGCGCCGCCGCCGCCGCCTCCTTCGCCGGAAATTGTTCCGGCCAATCTTTCGAGGAGAATCCGTCAGCGCTGATCTCGTCAGGCCTTCTAGTGCAGGCTGACGAAGGAGTCTCGTATTCGGTCGTGGACCTGATTGACGTTATCTACCGCCACCTACCGTGAAGTGCCGGTTTCCTTGCGATACTGGTCGGAGCCAGGCACGAGTTGCCAGAAAGGTAACCCCGAGAAACACCCTATGAATGTCATAGATTGATTTCCGGCCAATCTTTCGAGGAGAATCCGTCAGCGCTGATCTCGTCAGGCCTTCTAGTGCAGGCTGACGAAGGAGTCTCGTATTCGGTCGTGGACCTGATTGACGTTATCTACCGCCACCTACCGTGAAGTGCCGGTTTCCTTGCGATACTGGTCGGAGCCAGGCACGAGTTGCCAGAAAGGTAACCCCAAGAAACACCCTATGAATGTCATAGTCTATTATTTGTAATTGAATTGTATTGATCGTCTCCCGGCATTTTTGTTCTTCC